>OMNN01034746.1:9235-40001 GCA_900302755.1 Chromis chromis | reverse complement strand
TGCTGGTAGGCTATAAATGAGTCTTTAAATATAAGATGTGCAAACAAATCACTCATAACTTTGCTCATATCTGTACTCACATCAAAATGGCCTATTTCTGCGAGGGTCTGTCAGACAGAATGTGACAATTGATGCTGAATATTAATAAAGTACACCATATGTTCTGGACAAATATTATCCATGCATTATTAAATGTGATTTCCTGTGTCAGCCGTTAATTAATGCTTGTTAAAACATAATAAAAGAATGAGATGTTGGACATGATTAAAGAAATTGAAGTTTGTTGTAAACACAGAAATCATATAAAGGGTAATGAGATAAGAGAGAATAAATTATTGTCAGTTAGTGTCTGTTACATTCTTTGTGGGCACTGGTAAGGGAGCTACTTCTGATTGAAGGAGTCTTTGTTGTAACTAATTTGAATATTTGAATCGTTTGCATATTAAACGTACTGGCGTTTAAAAGCTCATGATGATGCTGTATGAGTCTGTGTCTGAATTACATCGGGTTATTGAGGGCAGCTCAAACAGACATATGCTGGGATGTTTCTTTGCTGTCCACTATCACATCATATCGCCTAATTAAGATGTCACAGATGAGTGTACGAGGGAATAGAAGGGAGGGTCCAAATGCAGACGCAGACCAAGCAGGCAGGAGGAGTAGAGTTATTTCAGTGAGGACTAACTGAAGCTTACAGGCAGGTAGGCAGACATCAGGTGACTGGGAAAGGTAGGAAAGTCTGAGGGCATCTGGTGGGCAGAAAGGGAAAGTCTTGTATATGTAGAGGCCCTAAACCATGTTACATGTTTTTACATTCAGTTCTCTATTTTAGAAATAGTTTGTGAACAAACAAAGTTCAGCATAATTTATGTTCCCAAAAGGTGCTTGTAATTTTAAAGTATTACTCATACTAATAGCCTAAAACTAGGGCCTGGATCTAAATGTTATTAATATTATGTATTATTAATAATATTGTTTATAAAATTGCAGTTCATTGTTTACAAATAGCAATGAACTTACTAGAAGAGGTTCCCAGCTGTACTGACTGCTGTCATGTGGGAATAGTTTCTGTTATGTTTATCTATAGATTTTCTTTTGTAAACACTGTAGGGCTGGTCCCGAATATCCGAATATTCGGTCGTTGTTGTGGTATTTGGATAATAATTTTGATATTCGAATAGTTGTGCGCGCCCCCGCTGGGCGCCGCCGAGTGTTGCCGAGCGTCGCTGAGGCTCTAGTACATTGCCGAGCGTCACCGAATGCCACCGAGGCTCTAGTACGCGGACCTACCAACTCCGATTTCACGCTGCACTTCGCCCGTGTTAGTAAATGAGTAAACGTAGCGGTGCCTGGCGCATCACTATGGCTCGAGCCGTGCTACTTTGGCTCTGATGCCGCTCGTTGTCTCTCTGCACTCATTCTGTTACATGTCACAGGTAACAGCCAATTAACACTGCAAGTTAGTGTTTGCATACTGGAACAAACGAGCACATTTGCAGAGCAGAGCAGCTCAGGTGAATTAGCAGAGCTGGGTTTTGAAGGTGAGGTAGCAGATACTGCTGAAGATGTGAAACACCACAGTTTTCCACAAACATCCAGTTTCCTGTTACACTGAAAATTCCAGAGTAATTAACTTGTTGGTGTCCAGTTGGAGCTTTTTTTTTCCTACGATGCTAGGCTAAAGCTATCACTAAAAGGTCTGCTGTGCATCTTAGCCTGTGGCTATCTGGAGTACGTTACCTTCTTTCTAAAATAAGTAACTATTGATCTGCTTTAACTGACAGACACAGACTCTCTAGCAGAGACACAACCTGCAAAAACTGAACAAGAAGCCCAGCCATTGCCACAAATCAGGGCATTAGCTAAGTTGGAAGGCAGCCACAGATTACTTCGAAACAATGTCTGGGAAAACAATAATAATACTTTAAAATATGAGCAGGAGACAAACTGTTATTGATTTCAGTCAGTCATTCTCACAGTAAACAGAGGTGACTGTCCTAATGCTTTTGATGCTCTGACATCTTCACTCCTATTTGTATTGTACATATTCAGCTATAGTCATTATTAATAATGAAGTAATGTAGTTATGAATAACAGATTCCCTGCTATCACAGGTTATTTTATATATCATTGGCTCCAAATATCGGTCTCTCTTGATTTCCAATCATCGGTATTGGCAACAGCCAGTTCCTAACCAGCACCAGAGCTGAGAGCACTGGAGCAATTGCCATTTTCTGTTTCTTATTTTGTCATTTTGAGACAAGACTCAGTTTATAAAAGTGCCATGCTGTTGTGCTGAATTTCTGTACAATAATGCAGTTAAAATGTGAATTGACAAGGATGAGGTTCTGATTCATTTAATCACCAGTGTTAAGGCCAGTGCTATATTTTCAATCATTTGTTCATTCATTCATTTTTAAGTATGTGAAGGTCCATGTGACATGAATTTTGTTGTGCACTCTTCTGCATGCAGCCCAAAATTAGTGTTGCACAGTGATTCCAGTACAACGGCAGTGGTGTGCGTACTCCACACCACTTATTATGCAATTCGTAGGTGCAGATCTACTGCACATGTATGGAGACCTCCCAGCAAACTAGAAAGCTATGCATTGTCTGTGTACACATCTGCAAGGGAGTACAATCAAGGCTTTAGGAGACAGCCATATAGTGAGTATGTGTATATATGAGTATGTGAATTATCTTGTTCATTTTTAGTATTAAAGTTTTGAACCACTCCACTTTTCGCTTATCTAAACTTCAGCTGAGGTATTTGTGATGATTAGCGTATTGAAACAAAGGATCAAAAAATATATAATTAATAAACTATGTCTGTACACATGATACACGACAATACAAGCCAGTTACAACCGAATAGATTGGTCTCAAAATCCAAATCCAGATTTAGCGTGTTCCTCTGTCAGATGAAGAATTGGAAGCGGGGGAGCAAAATCACCCATCAGTTTTTCCTTCTCCGTCTTTTGGCGTATTAATTTGATTTCAAACCGCCAAACATGGTGTCATGGTTTTCTGACAGGGCCTTGGGAGAGAGTTTATCTCATCATTAATTAAGTATCATATTTCCCTACATGCTGCCTGTGCTTAATTAGGAAGAGGGGGTCATTTGGGAGGGCTTATTAACTGGAACAAATTTGTTAAAGGAAGGAGACCGAGACAGATAAAAGAGAGAGAGGGAGTGAGGGGAGAGGGGCGCCTCTGGGTTCAGTCGTCCCTGACAAGGCTTGGCTTTCGTGATTGATAACTGCACCAGTCACGGCTCGAGTCAAACTGGGAGAGATGAAGGAGTAACTGGGGAAGGAACAGAGGGGAAGAGAGGAAATCTAGGAGGAAGGAGAAGGCGAGGGGGGTGGGGGCTGGGAGGAAATGATTGGAGACATATGCTAGCTCTCAAGCAAGATAGAGTTAGACAGAGAGGAGGGAGATGTAGGACGAAGAGGGAGGGACAGTGAGATATGAAAACAAAGAGAGAAACGGAGAGAAGGGGATGCAGGGAGATGAGATTGATTGCAGCACTGGGCCACGTCACTGAGGCTTTATTTATCGTATCCCAACCTCCCCGCTCTTCACCTGGTATTTTTAGAATGCGAGATGTGATAGAAATTGAACAAAAATATGTTGCTATACCATCCACACACAATTTGAGTGTTTCATTGTCTCAACTTTCATCCAAGCACTGTGATTGCATACCGCACGGTAAAAGCCAATAAGGCAATGGTATCCTGTTGGTGGGTGACACTGTTTCCCATTTCCCTAATTCGCTGGGACAGAATGGGTTTGGCCAGGCCGGTAAAACAACAGATGTTTTGCTCAAATGTGACAACGGGGTTGCCAAAAATTCCCAGTGGTGGTGCATGTGTTTGGAGCTGACCTAGCACAAGTTTTAGCAAACTGGGAACAGCAGGAGACGATATGACTTATGGGCACAACAGGAGTGACAGGACATCCAAAATTTAAATCCTCTAAGGCTACAGTCCAACAATAGATGAAGCATTTACCTTATTATGGTACCTCAATGTCATTTTTACACTACAAAAAGGCAAGTAACTGATTTCTAGTTCCGACTGTGTTTTTGATGTCATCATCCACAACAATATCCATCACTGTAATTTCACATTTGCAAGATTTACAGAGAACCATCACCAGGACAGTCCAGCTCCTCATCATTAAGTATCATTGTGGCATAATTGTAAACTGTTGGTGGGCCAGTCTGCCTTTCTTGGATAGTCCCTGATATGAAAGGGCAACTGTAGTGTTGGGCAACTGATACATTGGAGGAAATATGGAGGTATTTACAACATACAACACCAAGCTTTTAGATCCTTCCCATACAGAATTCCTCAAACTTGTACTGGACATATGATTTAATGATGACGAAAGACCAGAAAATTATTATCAAAGAATTAATGTGTTAAAAATGTCTCTTCTATAGTAAGTATGGAAGTATATCTCACAGTGGGGAAGTGTTTGTACCTCCACAGTGCTGAGAGACGGCTTAGCCAATGTATACAGTGATATCACCTTCTTGCATCTACATATGCTGCTACCACTGACTTCCACTGATTTGAAAATTATCTCAAACACACAAACATAAGGAAATTGTTAGATGCTCAAATCATGACCAAATAGTTCAGATGCAATTCATTATTGGAGAGAAGCAAACAGTCTTCTTCATGTAATTTTCCTCTTGAATGTCTTACTTTCAGGGTTATAGCATAACAATGTGAGCTTCTATGTGAGGTTGGTGGTTTTCTTGTTTGAGACAAAACTTTTTTTTTTAACATTTGGTAGACTCTTCTTCTGTTATCCAGTTACTGAAATAAAATGCAGTTTGTATTCCTATTGCATGACAAATTCTGTGTTCCACAAAAGCAAGCAAAACCTCTTCTTTCTTTTTTTTAAGTTTCCATTTTCGTCTAGACACGACTTTTGAGTAGTAGCTTGTCACTGAACCAGATTTTCCTGGCACCTTCGTCCCTTTTCAAAAACACAACAAAGCCAAAAAACTATAACTAGCGAAGATATTTTTGACTCCAGAGAAAAGCAAACTTTATTAGTCTGAGCAACATTATCTCTTTGCTGCAGTGCAAACTTCTGAGAGCCATTAAATCTTGAGTGGACTGTCTTTGAAGGTGGGGGCAAACGCTGCTTCATTGATTGACAGGGTTGGCCTTGCCTTAATAGAACATAATTGGGCAATTTTGAAGGGTCTCTGAGAAATGACCAAATAATAACACATGACTTGTCTTGAGACTTGTTTTCTCAGATAATTGTGCAAAAAGCATCTGGCACACCATTAGTTCCATTTTCACATTAGAATAATAATCCTTTTGAACTAATAAACTCGCTCAAACGTCTGTGCTTGGGTGGTGGGGACTGTGAAGGGGGTAAATACTGTATGTTCCACTAAGAAAGTGGGGAGAAAAGGTAATTTGGGAGGAGAGGGAACAATAACAAGATGTAGACTTCACTGAAATTCACCATGTCACATGAATTAAAAGCACCGTTTATATTTCAAAGTCATACATTAGCTGCTCTGGCAGTGACGTTTTCAGTTACTAAATGCTAAATTCATTCATTACCTTTTATCAATTCAAACCCTTTTTTCCAATGATAGAATATGCACCGGGGAAACACTACAGTGATCTATGGTTCACGTATTGAACAATAAAATGACTTGTCACTGTGACTCCTTTCCTATAGTGGCTCTAAATGTCACAGCATTATGAAAATCAACACTAAGAGATTACACTAAATTAAAATATGGTGTGAGACCTAAAACAATCCATCAGCATGATAAATCAATCTTTTTCTTTTTTTTCAATTAGCATTGTTAATTGAGCTGCAGACACATTTTTCTGCAAGTGCCAAAGTATGTCCGTAGAAAAAAACAAAAACAAACAGGTCTTGTGCTTTGCCCTGCCTTCTTACCTTTAATGTGTATAACAATAACGGTCCCCTCGGGGATCGTTATTGTTTTGGTCTTTCTAGCAATGAGAGATTGCACCAATATCATGTCTCAAATTAAAGGATAATTAAAAAATGTTATTTCAAAGTTATTGCCGTCCATAAAACTTTGATTAGGCAAACATTAGCCACATTAGGGCTTAATGGCCATTGCCCCTGTGATTACCGTCAACAATTTTATGTACTGCACAAAGCATATGAACAAATGAATAATTAAGAATGCAGAAAATAGGGGGTTTGAAACAATAACGTGGAGCAATAACATAGATTATGTTGGGCCGTTTTTAAGAACAGCTTGTGGTAGGTAAAGTGAGTCTGTGTTTCAAACGGCCTTATTCTCTGAACCCACACTACACTGTATTGCAAAATGTCTCAAGGAAAAGGCAATGTTTTCACCTGTCATAGGGCACTCAACCTGCAACCTGATCAGTAAACTGCTGTATACATGGTGAATCTGTCAGGATTTCCAAAAAAGCAAAGGTTTATACTCCTATATTGTGCTTGTCTGAGTTGTGTTGCATCTTAAATAAAAAAGGAAATGGCAGCTTCTGCTGTAAGTAAACATATGTAATTAGAACTGCTGCTCTTGAACAAAACAAGATTATTACATCCTCTTCTGGCATGTTTTGTTCAACCAGTAGTCCAGAACCCTAAAAAAAACAACATTTACAGTAATATAAAACAGAGAAAAAGCAGCAGATATCAACACTGAAGAGGCATTTAAATTTAAACAATTGTCGAGTGCAAATGTGAACATTGCAGCAGATTTTGCTTGTTGTAACTGCTCATCCTGTGGATACATACAGGCTGTTGAGAGATACACAAATCAATTTCAGTGCAAGTGATGAGCTAGTAATCTACAGTCCTATTTCCTATATAATACAAACATTCCAAAGTTTAGCTAAAGCTAACATAGGGCTTCAGCAGTCTTAGATAATTAAAGTGTACTATGTTCAAAATCTGCTCTTTCCAAACAAAAGCAAAGGTGCAATTTTAAATTTAAACACTGTAACTATTTAAAGTATCCCATCGCAAACTCATTTATTATTTACCAAATACATTTAGGTGAGAGCTGTATGAAATTCAGAAGCAACTTCTTTTTTTAAATGAATTTAGTGTCTCATTTATGATGTGCATGTGAAATGGCAGGAGGTGGTTGCGGGTGTACAAAGAAAATGGGTTAAGAATTAGCTTTAGATGCTTATTTTTAGGATCAACAGTACTTTGGTTAGGTTTAAAGAAAGACTGTGGTTTTAGTTTAGTATCTCTAAGTTATTTTTGACCTTTTTCTGTAATAAAGCAAACAGCAATTCTGTTTCTTAACCAAGTGCCATGTGAGGGTCTAAACATACTCTAAAAGTTATGTAATGCTTTGTAGCTTACAGCTGATATTGTAATGCAAGAAAAACCATATGTTGCTACGAAACGTGATTGAAACTCTCAGTAGTAACATTTTTAATAGACATTAATTAACAAAGTTTAGTAGAAATGATTATCTAGTTGCAGTTATGTTTCCTTCAAAACTTTCTGTGTAAATGTAGTTGAAACATAATTTTGAGGAGGAAAATCCTAGGTTGTGATGAGTGTTAAAACCTTTTCCTACACAGGAGGAACAATTACAGCCAAGTCAAACCTGTTGCAATATAAACATGGACATCATGCTGGCCTTCTAAGACAGACTTCAATAATTTAAATGTTTAATGTCCTATACATCATTTGATGCCATATGAACAGCTAATATATGCTGAGAGGAGTGACAATATATTTCATGTGGCAAAACAGGAATGTTATTGTAGCAGCTTAAACTCAACTTATGTAGATGGTAGCGATAATCAAGCTGTGTTTGCCATTTTGCTCAGAGAGATTTACAAGCGAGCTTTGGTGAGAATGAGATGAGTCGTTAGCGCCTTAGGTACTGTTAAATTCAATAAACATTCCAGACATTTTCATAAAACCAGTTTATGGCAGTCTTGCACCATATGCTTCCTTACCCTCCCTCTTTCACTGCCAAAGGTTCCGCATGCAAAAGAGGCTTCAGTTATCTTGGGTGCTACTGTTTATGCTTCTGATAGTGTTTATGAGCTGTGTCAGGGCAACGTGCGCACAGTTGTGGATTAACTGCAACGATATTTCCAATATGAGCCTGTAGAATGAATATTTTTTTTATATTAGATAAGCAGGGATGAGCTCTTTAACAGGCAGAGGGAAATTATAGCAGATTAGCTCGAGTTACTCTTTATGGTTAAGGAAGTCCTGTCATGTGGCAATGGATTTAGATGTGGTTTAACTTTTTATTAATATGTGGGTTTTGATAGGATTGGGTGTTATCAACTAAAATCAACATCACTATTAATGTCATATTTACCTCAGTAACCATTTTAAATGCAATTTTGCACGTTTCTGTCTTCAAAATAGACACTTTCAAATCATTTGCTTTGAACAGTAAACAGAAAATCATGAATATGGACCCTGAGTAGCACTTATTTGACGTTCAACAGTAAGAACAATTTATACGCTAGTCCTCTAGTCTTGAATGATGTAAAATTTGCACCTTATTTCACATCTCTTGTGATTCAGGAATAAAAAAAACAACATCATTTTTAGCATATGCAGTAGCATCAGCACCTCTGTAAAGAAAGAAGTCCTCAGGTTATATATGGTGTGTGAATTTCTGCAGTTTTTCTTGGACATGGTTTCAGCAAATTCCTTGACATGGTTGTGTTTAAGATGTTGAAATGAAACAGTTGTGTTTCCCTTCAGAGCAGCAACTTTCTTCCAACAGTGTCGAAACCAAACTCTGCCCAGAAGACTGAAACGTCTATTTTTCTCTGTAGCAGTTTTTCCTCATCTACAACCATAACTGCTTCTGTTTTTCCATCATCAGGCTGATTTTCACTATCTTTGTCCCTCATTGTTGGTCAAAACTTGACAGATGCAAACAGATAGGGAAACTCAAACATTTTGTCAAAGGTTGCCTTAGTTGAAGTCAATCTTTAGGGGCTACAATGCTCATTTTCCACACAGCATTCTGCAGTGGAGAGAAATAATAATTTTCCTTGTGCCCATCTTGGAATGCATAATTAATTGCACTTTCATGTTTCTTCATGATGCTAATAAAGCAACAATGGTCTTCCAAATCACCTGAAAAATGAGTCCAAGGACAACGGGCATTACATAGGAAAGGCGTGGCTGTCCACTTTGAGAAACGATGGGACTCAACAACCAAGATTAATGGAACTCAGATGGCTTTTAATTAGAGCAGCTGTGGTCATTAATTATCTGCCCACAACACAAATATTTTTATATTTGGGCAAAGTGTTGATTTATTTGATTTTGTTTGCCAGTGGATCTAGATGAATGACTCTTCGTTTAAAATTTTGCCAGCACTAAAAGAAAAGGAGAGGAGAGGAATTCTTCCCCAGTTTGCCAATCTGTTGCAGACGTAATGTTAATGATGATGCTGTGTAATATGACAGCAATAGTCTGAAATGCAGTGAATGAATTGTAGGCCTGGTCATATAGCAACACTGCGTGGTCAAACCTGCTGTGTCTTGTGTGTGTCACAGCTGTTCTAATTTGTAGCAGTACTGATTTGTTGTAACAGCAGTAATTGTCATTTATTCTTACGTAGATGCTTTCAGTTTGTTTAAAGTTACTTTTGTAGTTCAATATCTACCCTCCCAGGCACAGAGCAAGTGCAGTGGCACAGTTAAGTTGTTTGTCAAGAATTCAGCAGTTCTGTGAACATACTGTGGATTAACACACTATTTAAATAGTAACTTGTGAACTAGAAGTGAGGCGTCTAGACACATAGATGTCAATGACTCATGCTTGAGATAAGCAAGGGACTTCTCACATGACATCTGGAGAACCGAATTGGTGGCTTTTATTTACTTCATGTGGGTCTAAATTGCTGAACATTTTGCTTCACTGTCAGCAGGTTACCCTTCACTGACTTGCTATAATGTGTATTTGATAATAACTGTACACTGATCAACCACAGCAATAAAATACCTAATATTGTGTAGGTCAAACATAGGACCTCTGCTGGTGTCCTGTGATGTCTGGCCCTAGGACAGAGGCAGTGGATTTTTTGGGTCCTTTGGGTTGTGGGAATGGGGACCTCTGTGGATGGGGCTTGTTGTATTGCATCCCATTGATGCTCGACATCTTGGATTTTTGATACCAGACATGACAAGCCAGGGGTGGACTTGACTGAAAGCCCAAGGACACTATGCAGGAGAAAGAATGCAGGTTTAAGTCACTTGCGTTTTAGTTTTTCTTTTCAGACCTGGAGGCTATGCCCATCTTTTATACACAGTCTTTCATTGCAACTTTACAGATACAGTTCACTTTCACTGCTCTAGTTGTGCCATTTTAGCTGCAGTGGGCATTTGTTTTCAGTGGAGAACCTGGGATACCTGAAACAAAATTGTGTACACCTGTGATTATTATTATTTCCAATTAGCCTAATTGCATGAATATGGTTTAAAAAAATTTGACTGTTAACACCACAACTTTTTAATTTTGGACCTATGGACTATGTCTATCTGTATGTATCAAGGCTCCACAAGGAAAATAATTGACAGAATAACCGAAAAATCTCATTGTGAGACTTCACAAAGATGGAAAGGATACACACCTGCAGCAGTAATTAAGGCAGTATAGAATGAGCCTTAATACTATTTATCAGAGCTGCAATTATCATCCTACTGAATTGGCACTAGGAACAGTGAACTGCTATCACAATCTACCTCAGAAAAACAGACAGGCGAGTGTTTCAGATATTAGTGTAAATCAGAGTATCCATGAAAGCTCAGATCATAAGAAGGACATTGAATAAAACAGCTTCTATGGCAAGCATTCCAACAAAAAAAAATCCCCTGTTTGCTTTTCGGTACAAAGCTGCAAGATTAATTTTGTCAACGGGCATTAAAGAAGCCCGATGAATACTGAGAGAACATTCTTTGGTCAGATGGGATCAAGATAAATTTGTTAGGCTAAGATGGAGTACAGAAAGCATGGCATGACTGTGGTCAGCACTACCACATTGAATGCATAGTCCTGGCAGTGAAGCACGGAGCTGGGAGCATCGTGATAACGATCAAAGCAGACTGCTGAAATCTAAAGAAGTAAAAACTGACTTGAATCCAAAAGAACATCTTTAGGGTTTTCTTTCAGAATCAGAATCAGCTTTACTGGCCAAGTTCGTACACGCAAACAAGGAATTTGACTCCGGTGAATCTTTACTCTCCATGTACAGTAATGTAAGTAAGGATTGAGTTTATCATCAAAAATAGAAGTGAGCATGCTCGGTTTTGGAAAAACTAAAGGGTTTAAATCTCAGTAATGAAAGCTGTACTGACTTTTGCTATGTTGAGTTCCTACTGTGGGGCCTGTATTTTCATTTTAGTAAGTTTAAACTGTTAGTTTTTAGTTTAACATAACCGCAAATACTCTACACTTTAACTTAGAAATAATGCTGTGAATGCTGTGAAGTGATGCAGTTTTGATACATTAGACATTTAAGTGACATAACACTGCCGTATGCTGTAGTTTGCAATGAAATGGCAAACATAGTGGAGCATTTAACAGCTAAAAGAGACATATATTTTCCTCTGGAATCTGTTTAAATATAAAACTGAACTAAAAGATAGTCAGTATTGGATTTAAAGTTGCCAAGTTTTTAGAAAACACATCTTTCAATGAATGATAATGCTACCTGATTACTGCTGAATGTTTTGCCTCTAGCTAACAAGTGCATCACATTAAAACTTGTTTCTGTAGCTTTCAAGTGGTAAAAAAAGAAGAAAAAAAACTGTCATTGCAAGTTTAAATATAATCTAGTGCTCTACATGACAAATTAGTTGAAGTGAGAATTAAGTAAAAACAAGTCAAATTGTGACAAAGGACTTAACATTTGCTAAATGAGTTGATTTTTGTGTTGACCTGGGAGACAACAGCTATCAAAACAAGCCAATCTTTAGGGCCATCGAGTAGCTTTTGTGGCACTTCTAGTTGCATCATGTGAGTCTTCATCAGCAGACAGTTTACCTTGTTGTCATGGAAATTGTAAAGGTTTACGTTGCCATCAGTTTTAAACTAGCTCCAGAAACCTTGAGATGAGATTGTTTTGTCAACTAATATAGAATCATCAGTCCAAAATAGACTGGAATTAGAGTAGGTGAGGCAACAGTGACATGGAGCTGTGTTTTGTTGTGAAAAATCTTTTTAGCCCCTCTGCCACTCAGCCAGAACACGATTGCTTTAAGGTCATGGCAGAGATAACACTGACATAAATATCTTGGGTGTTCGTGTCCTGTGTTAATTGAAGGGCTCGTAAGATGTCTAAGTTTTGTCTGATCTGATGATCCTCTGAAGCAAAACTTTGTACTTTATAGATTTGTCTAAAAAATGCCTTGAAATGACATATTTATGATTTCTTTTGATTGCATAGTTTTGAAGCATTTCTAGAGATTGTGGCTTTCCTTTTTAACCAAATTCAAATCTTCTGTTTCTGTCCTCTCCTCACTCCATTTTCCGCTTTCCTTTTCTCATGGCTACAGTAAACTTCTTTGAAACACTCGTCTGAACATGAATGAGGAAACCGCAATGGCGAGAGCAGAAATTAAAATTTCATTATTTACTGCGCTCGAGTTTGGGAACGCAATTAGTATCTGCACTGTGTGGCCCAGGGATATTTACTGCTTCGGCCTCTCCTCTCTTTATTGTGGTGTTTCTTTCATCCCGTCTAGCAGACGGTGATGCTATCACTTGCTCATTACCTCTAGCAGGCTGAGACACAGCGGACAATTACGCCATTTCTGAAGGTCCGGCATGTGAACTTGAGGATGGACACAGAAATGATACATCATGCAATGACTGCATTTCAAGACAGTGGCAGGAAAAATACTATCATTTTCATTCCTAGATAGTGATTTATGAAATAACTATGGACTTTGAGTTGCCCTTTTTTAGATAATAACAAGACTTTCTTGGCGTATTTGTATGTTTTATAATCAATGGGTGAATCTATTGGTCAAGTGTTGGCAAAATAAAAGTGGATATTTTATAAAAGAGACTTCCAATTGTGACTTCAGTGTGTTTAGTAATGATGGTTTTAGCTCTGTAAGTTTGTAGAAGGTATTAAAAAATATGTTCTCATTCATCACAGTGAGTAAAATCTGGTTTGTGTGCAGAGTGTTTGGTAGAACTGTGCAGAAAAAGCAACAGAGGATCGAAGCCACATGGTTCTGTTTGTCTTTATGAGGAGCTGGAGCCAAATAAGTGGGGTTATTTTTGCCTACACTTGCTGTGCCAAACCAAGTTTTTGACTGGTATTAACTAATAAGTGTCTACAATATTAAAGATTAGTGCAATTTTCTGTATAAAAATATGCAGATGCACATTGATGACCTAAATGTTCTGTTTCATGTAATTTTAAATGTTTGTATTGGTATACAATGAGGAATCCATCAATGATAAGAATACAAATGTGCAGGACACAAAGACATTAGCAAGTTCTGTCTGCACCATGCAAAAAATTAACAAGTCAGATCAAGTAATTAAATTACGCTTAGTCACTGATCTTTGCTTCATAAAGTTTCCGTGTGAAATATGGGTGCTTGTGAGGTTTTAATGTGCTATTACAGACTGAATGGCCAAGATTATTCAATAAGGGGGACTACCTGTTTTTATGATAAAACACCAGCAGCAAACAAAACAAAATGAAACCCTATTTACATACAACATTCCCTAAGCCACTGCTTTTCTCATATGTGCAATTAGGGACAAAGCTGCAAGTGTTAATTTGCTTGATATGCAGTTCTCACAAGCAGCAGTGCCAGCTACAACACAACGCCAACAACAACAACAACAATAACACCTGGAGGTTTTTTATATTAATTCTGTTTAACAAACACTTCCGTTTTAAGAGGGACAATGTTGTTGTTTTTTTTGTTTCCTCTCACATATTTCTTCTCCATTCTCCGTGTTCCTAGATGTAATATGCATATGAACACTGGAGCCTGTCGGATATAGGAGATCAGACGAATCGCGGCGGGGGATCAAAGGGAGCTATCTGATCTCATAAAATCATATTAAAACCCGTTGCCTCATTCCAAGACGCCACGTATTGATCACAGAAGGAGACAAGTAGGAGTTTTTTTTTGGTACTAAATAAAAACTGGGGGCTGACAAGAATTGAATCAGGAAATCCACGCATGTTGGGGGTCATTAAAATTGCATGGCACTCTATGTATTCCGCAAACAATTGGGTGGTTAACTTGAGGGCAGAGAAAGCAAAACAAGAAGTGGAGGATGTTCATAATAGCTTCTCGCATCCCTCCCATCACCCTAATATCCCCCACCTGCTCGATCTCATTCACCCTTCATTGTATTTATTTCCTTTTGTTGATGGCGCCATTTTCAGTAAGTGTGTAAGACAATAGGCAGGCGAGGTATCAGTAAAAATAACCCTCCTGTCAAGGTGGCAGGGCTGGTTGCTTCTCAGGTGCTGTATTGCAACTAGGTATATGGAGTGATTTGATTATACTGTGCAGGCGGCGCCGTTGTTACCCAGTTTGACTAATAAGTACTTTTCAAACCTGCCCCTCTCCTTCCCATTCAGCAGGAGTGCTTCGGTTTCTCTTGGAGTTAACCTTCACACACTATCATTACTGTCACTCTCTGCTAAAACTTCACAGAGCAGCTGACTTTCTGCGGAGTGTGTGTGTGTGTGTGTGCATGCCTGCATGAGAGTTTAAACTCACTGTTTGTCTTTAATTCCTCTCAATTACAGGTTCCACTGATGCTGAGGCTGCCTGTTTCTGTGAACCGTTTCCAACATTTGTCCTATAAAAGTGAAAGCAGCCTTTTTAAATATTAAGTTTCAGGATTTTAGTTTTCATTTTAACTCTGAAACTATGCTGATGAGTCAATTTACAAAAGCTCAATGTGTGCATGGATGTGCTTTGTTCAAGCTTTGAGATATTCATTTGAATTCTAATGGAGATCCCAAAGATATGAAAAATTGTACATCAAGGTTTAAGTTTGAGGAAAAAAGTGTATAACATGATGCACCATACTTCCATTTAACAAAATCATAACAGTCATCCCTCCATTTTCTGGACCCACTTTTATTCTGTGGAGGGTTTCGGGAGATTCGAACTGTGAGGCAACAGTGCTGCACCACCATAATGCCCTGTAACACAACAAAACATTTGTTTTTTGTTTTGAGTGAGTTGTCAATTCCTTCAGCCTCAGCTTTGTCTTATATTGACCATATAATAGACACCGATCAGGCATAACATTATGACCACCTGCCTAATATTGTGTTGGTCCCCCTTATCTGGTTAAAAATGCTCTGTCCCATTGGGCATTGACAAGAGGACCTCTCAGGGTGTCCTATGGGGTCTGGCACCAGGACGTTGGCAGTGGATCCTTTGGGTACTCTGGCTTGTGCAGTGGGGCCTCTGTCAGTCAAACTTGTTCCACTGCATCCTGTTGATTCTTGATCAGAATGGAGTCTAGGAAGTTTGGAGGATTACCATTTGCATGAGGGAGTGTGCTTGTTCTGGGACAATGTTTATTTGGGTGTCTAAGTCTCATCAACATGGATGTTAAAATCCAAGGGTTCCCAGCAGAACACCACATGGTACCAATATGATCAATGTCATTCACTTCACCTGTCAGTGGTCATGATGTTGTGGCTGATAGGTGTATCTATATAGACCGTGTCATTTTCATAATGGTATGGACAAAACTTTTCTAAATTAAATTACTTAACTGGAAATTTAAGAGTTTGACCCCAAAGCAGTTTTGCTCCTCTCACATTTGTAGGCTGATTTTGCAGTATAAAGTCCTGCAGCTCTATTGAAACATCACAACCATGGCTAGAAGTAAAGAGAACTCAAAATGTCTTATGTGCAAATTAACACAGTTATAATGCCATAAATCATGAAAACACACACAAAAAAAACCTGTTGAATTTCTTTGCCTTTTTATTTTGAAGAAATTGAAAAAGGAATATGTACATCATTTTTTCAAGTGTCCACCAGTGTTACCAATGCTGGAAAAAATGGTGGCTCTACGTACTATAGATATTTGACTTGTTACACTGTTTTCCGTACTTGTCTCTTATCGGCTCTGTCTAAACACAGCCTGCAGTTTATCCCAATTCAACAAAAAAAGTTGCTGAATTTTTCTTATCAGCTACACTGATAACGGCTGATGAGCACAGAATTTCTTGTTTTTTATAGAATCTGATTAGACCAAATGGTGTATTTTTGGCAAATTTTTAAGTGAGACTTTTTTATTTTATTTTTTAAGTGATTTAGATGAAATAGTACAATTTTTACAATAACTTGGTTAGGTTTCCTGATTAAATGGCATGCCACAGATGAGTAGTTCAAGGATGTTTGGAAAGCTAAAAACGAGAAGATTCTTTCTGTTTTCAGTTTTTGGCTCTGATAAATGGTGTTCTCATGGCAATTTTTTATAAGATAACGTGTCTTTCAAACCTGCTGGCGGGTTTTGGAGATTTTCCTTACAGTGGAGTAGAGCATTTAGTCTCCTTTTTGATTTTTAACATGTAGGCTTGCATTGTTTCTCCTACTTGAGTTAACCTCAATGCTGGTGCCGCAGGGAGACATTACTGTATACAGTGCTGTCCAACATCAAAACAAGTTAATCAATCGGACAACGGTGAAAGGAGAGAGTTACAACAAAATCAATTCACTGTTGTCAATAGTACTTTATCAAGCTTAAATCCTAAATGAAAATTTACTGCATTGCAACCTGTTAATATGAGTCAAAGGCCAGGAGTATTGGCATAACATATGACAGATGCCCTCTCAGACACATGTACAGTATAATCCAGAACTGGAGCAATAGCCAAAATAATCAACAATGTACAACTTGCATATATTATTATACCTCACCATTATCCATTTTACCAGACAGTCTTAAATATTTAATCAAAATATCCACTTGAAGTTGATTTTCAACTGACCATCAGTCATTATTGGATAAATCTGTGTTTTGTTTTTCACTTAACATCTGCAGTTCCAAAAAGAATGATTTACTTTTTCTAAATGTGGAGCCCTCAGTTTTATGACTCTTGCTTGACTTCTTTAGAACTGCCAGGTGTACATAAATACTTTTTATTTCTCTTATGTAGGTCTCGTAGAGTTCTGCACTACCTGAAAAGTTTGTACCATAATTCCCCAAAGCACTGTATGTTGCAAAAAGCAGAGCGCATAAAATAAATGCAGGTGTCTCGGCTTTTATAAGTTCGACTCTCTGAGCATCTGGTAAATCAGAATGTGCATGTGTAAACTGAAATACATCTCTTAGTTCAGCAGGGTTTTAGAGGCCTGGATTATGATGCTTTGGGATTAATCAGTTTTTGAAATATGCTGTCAGTGGATGAAAAGACTGTACATATGTAGGAATGTCCCAAAGTGAATCTGAGCAAGAAAAAGTCAAGTGTCCCATTATATAAGCCTTTGCAAATACACTTCCCTTAGATAGATGACAATATTTGAAAACTATAATATTCCCAACCAGGAATCAACACTAAAGGAGATGTTTAAAAACATGAATCTGTCTTAAAAACCTTTTGTTGGGAAATTTCCAGCATGGGTTGTTTTCACAGAGCAGGAATTTCATCCAAACTGTGCTCTTTTCAGATATTTGGCCTATTTGAAACCAGACTTGACATGACATCCTAAGAAGATACCCACGCTGAGATGAACTGTTAAAAATGCAACACCTGGAAGCCAAAGCCAAGCTTGGCAAGTTTTCCTCTTTCCTCTTGTGTGATGCAATTCAGTTTTGCTTGGTTTATTTATTTTTTTGACAAAAAGGTGCATACAGTGCCACACACATCTAAGTAAATTGAGTTTAAGGCACCAAATTTTGTTAAACACAATGGAAATGGATGACTTTAATGTTGTCATAATAAGCTTTTGTCATGAATGAGTGTAAAACAAATTTCAGTTTAATGAAACAGCTGCAAATCCTTGTTTAACTGGAAACTTACTAGTATATGATTAGTTTTTGAACTGAAGAGGTGAGTCTTAGTGCAAGAAAGGCCAAACCCAAGTACATTTAGAAATTGTCTTCCCATACCATAAAAAGATTATTTCACTCTGTGTTACTTGAATAAAATGTCTCCTTGTTCATGGTCTAACATTCTAAGGTTGGAGGAATTATTTCTCTTTGCCACTTTCTTTTGTGTTAAGGTTAGACAAAGATTCAAAAGCTCATGAACTAAGACAAATTCGAAATAAACCATTTGAACTAAATAGATTCTGTAAAAAACAAAAAATATCTGCTCTTTTCGGTGCAACCAAGAAGCCATATCTGACTCGGCTGTGACCAACAGTCATGTGACGAAAAGTCTTTTCGGCTGATCTGGGCTGAACTGCAGGCTTTGTTTACACAGATCATATAGGAGACAAGTATGGAAACAAATTAAAAATGTAAATAATATATGTAGAGTCAACTTTATTCCCATTATTGGTGGCATATACCAATGGGCATTAAGGAAAATGTTATACATGTTGATTCCGGTTTTATATAAATAATCAAGAAAATCTAATGTTTTTTTATTTGTTATTTATGGCATTAAAACAGTGTTATACTGCACAAACGAAAATTTTTGAGTTCTCTTTACTTCTAACCATGGTCATGCTGTTCCAAAGATGTGCAGGACTTTTATATTGCAGTGCAAATGAGCCCACAGTGAGTAAAAGGAGCAAAAGCATCTAGAAGCTGCTTGGGGTTCAGAGGGTTAATGTAACATGCTTGTACTTATTTCTTTCCTGAAGTATTGTCAAGAAATGGACACAGTAGGATGGACATTGCTTTAGTTCATCATGTTACACTATAAAACTGGTTGTAAAATCATGTCAGTATTTTAGAAGCTCTTAAGTGTCTTCCTCCTCACTGTTTCTGTTTCTTTATGTTCAATGCTTCAAACACCTCCTTTTCCTCTTTCTCCCTCTGTTGCAGTATCAATCATTTCTTTATTTTTTTAACTTATTTTTCCTTTCTATGTCTTTTATTCTCCCCATTTTTCCACAACATGTGTCATTATCCATCCAGTGTGACTTCACCCATCCTGCCCTCCGGTGACACAGCCTGCCCTTGTTAAGTGGCTCCAGTCCCTCTCCTCGTTTACAGGTGAAATCTATTCTCACACACAGGCCTCAAGGGCCCAACTGGACTGTAACAGAATTTCTCCAGCCCCGCTGGGCCCCAGCCACAAAGCTGAGAATAAATGGCTGAGGTGCCAGGGCTGGACAGAAAAATCAATGCCTGTTTATACAGACATGACAGTCCCGGCGCCCAAGCAATTCTCCTGCTTGCTCCTCTAGACGCTGTGTTATACTGTTTTTTTCCCCCTCCTCCTTCTCTCTCTCGTGTGTCGTGCTCTTTCCTCTGCTGAGGATAAAATGTGTGCCCTCTTGAGAGGATGGAACAGTAGGTGATGCTGCTGTGGCTATTTTGTCCTCAATTTGTTCTCCCCACGTCTTGAAGCATTGCACAGGGTCAGCTGAGTGTTTTTGATAGACTGACTGTCACGCAGACGGTTTTCGTCTATGCTTAGCAGATGAAATGCAGAAAACCAGGGTCATGTGTTGCAGTAGGATACTGTTCGGTCACAACCTAAAAGTGTTTAGCAGACGTGTGCTGACAGGGTCACACAGCAGTGTACATGTTCCTGTTGAAACAGTTCAGCTACGCTTTTATTTTCTGTAGAAGAATCAATAAACTGAACTCATTCAACTACAGTGTGGTGGACCCTAATGACGCCTGGACTTATGACCTTCACCTAACTTGATAGTAGTCTGACTCACCAGATGTAGACTGCAGGTATGAGCCACACATTTCACATAGCGTTCTCCTCCCCCTTTCCTATCTTCATGTTACAGTTTTCAAAGTCCCTCTCACTAAAAACAACAGCATCAGCCACCCTAGCTAGCCAAGTTTTGTTGAAGATTTGGACGTGCAATAAGTAAGAACTGCTCAGTTCTTTAAGCAAATTTAGCCATTTTAATAACAATGTTTGGCTCCTACACGGAAACACTTCACCAAAACAATCCCCCCTAACACTATTTTGAAGCGACACCATTGTTGCATCCTTGGTCTAGCATCACACAAGATGATTGATTCATTTAAGCCAGAGCATTTTTTCCACTAGCATAATGATAATGAGGTGCAGTCAGACCATTCTGCAGCACTGACACAGCTCTGTGAAGGTGAGTCTGACTCTGCTAATAAATTTTCTTATCACCAGGATACACTTTTCAGTTCTTTATTTTTTTCTGGTTCAGAATTAAGGATAGAGCTATAACATTAAGAAATTAGTTAATGCTCTTTGTGTACATAATGAAAATTTGGCCAGAAATACTTGTTTACACATCTAAGTAGAAATGTGCTTTTAGCAAGTACACATGAATAGCTAAAATAATTAGTTTAATAGTCATTTTTTTCTACACAAAATGCCAAACAAAGAACTGGAGCTACTTTCTTTTGTGACTGAACTATTTGTTGGACAAAACAAGCAATTTGAAGACGATCTATTGCACTTATTGGATATTGTCAAGGGCATTTTCACACTTTTTTTGGTGACATTTTGCAATAATTATTAAAATAATCATTAAATGCAGTCCAAATCCGATGCCAATAATGCAGCTGATTTGTAAGAAGAATAGTAGCAGCCATTTTTCTTGTTCTTTCTACACAGTACTTAATACACATCTTTCATTCTTCACTAGTACTTGTTTTTGCCTCACTTGATCTCTTCAGTATTCTTTGCCTTATTCTTTTCCTATTGATTTTTTTGTGGATGTCTGTGATTATATCTTTGTTCATTCTTTTGTGTGTGTCTGCGTTTGAACTTTGTGTGTGTTGCATGTGCTTTGTGCAGGGGATTGTGTGACTCTCAAGGGGAGGCAGCACCGTACTTGTAACTCATTCTGATTTATGCCCCCTGTCTAAATAAAAACATAAATCACAGCACCTACCACAGAAGTCACTCTCACAGTGGTCTAGCTCGTCCGGCTCTGCTCTGGGTTGCGCTGTTGCACCCCGATGACAGAAACACAATTGATTCCCTCATTGCATCAATTTGTCGCCTAATCTGGTGATATGTTGATAAATTTTACTGCTTTGTCAATTAATTTTCCTGAAAAATGGGCCCGGCCGTGGTGGACACATCAGTACTGAGGCAGTGGAAATATCGGTGACAAAATTAAGTGATAAAATTAATTGCCCCCTATCCCGTCTTGTGAAAACATAACTAATGAGGGAGGCAATTATAGTTGCATGTGGTCTCCTTCGGGAAAGATGGAGGGGGTGTTTGAAAAAATACTTCTATGGTAATTAGACAAGTGGGAGAAGAAGGATCTGGGGAAATGGTCATCTGAAATACAGGGTGACTACAGGAACGGTGCACAGTGGGTGGATGTTTGTTTCAGCTCTCTGCCACCGATGTAAAGGACAAACAAGTGGAAGAACCCTTTCAAATAAGAACATTTGTCAAACCAAATGATAGCAAATCCTCCTGTGAAGGCATGTTAGCTTACTATTAAGGAAGAGACAAAAAATTATCTCCAGTGTTTCCTCACCTAATGATTTCTGTGATGACTTTGATGCGTATAGTTTTTGGTCACTTGAGTCTTGTAGAATTGCGGCATAAATTAGGGATAGATGCTGTTCTTATTGTTGTCTAGAGGAGGGAGGACGGTTTATTAGCAGCTTACTTAAGCGCCGTTATTCCCAGAAGCCTCAAGATGCATCCAGCATTCACATCAAACCCTGTTATTGTAGCATCAGCAGTGCGCTTGTTATTAGCAACAAACATTGTATACTGTATATCCCTGAACCAGATCGCTTCTTTGGTTCACTTTTTTGTTTTAGTTTAGATTTAATGTAGATCATTGTCCCAATGGGGATGCAAATCATAGTCTCACGGGCTCCTCGGTCAGTGATCAAGATTTTTAAATCATGCAGGTTATAAATAATCATGCTCCTACGATCATCATAAGCAGAAGAATCGTGTACTTTGATGATTTCCACATATGACGTCCTTTTCAGGATGAACAGCACATGTTAAACACTGCTTCATAAAGCATTTTTCTTCATTTTGAAGTGAGTTTTACATCTCATTTTGGATTCTCGTTTCTTCTTTCATGCAATCATGATCATCAAAATAGAAAATTCACCTTTGCGGGGTGTGTATTTTAGATATTTAACAGAAAATATTAAATAACCTCAAATGTTTTACGTCTAGGCAACTCGTAAAACTCAACTGATCCTTTAACTTGAAACCTAACCCTAAAATGTCAAGCTTTGTGTGGAAGTTCTGGTACATTACTCGTAGCAATTTGAGAGGTTTTACAGAAGGTATCACGGTACACAGGGGAGACATTTAAGAAAAAAAAAAGTATATTAGCAAGGAGAGTTCATTTTAAAAGACTCCTGCACCCACAAACAACCTGGAAAGTCACTCCCAATGGCAGACACACTATTAATACATTCATTAGGAAGCGGTTAAGCTATTGAAGAGCTTTTTGAACGCCCAGTATAGGCAACCTGGGAGGCACATTAACGTTTTATAATCACTATTTCTGTGTTACTGTTGTTTGTATCTTTTGTCCAAGATAATGAGATCGCTCCATCAAATAAATTCTTCGTGCCAAGGCGCCATTTCTCAAAGGGGCTCTTCATAAAGGTGATCACCTGATACTTGGCTCCACCAGCATCTCAGAATGTTAGTCTTGAATATTCTAACATCCCAGTTTTATCGGCAAAACATACAAAAGCAAGGTCAGTATTGTTTTTTCGGGGAATTTTCAAGTGTATTAATGCTTCAGAGGAGATTAAGCAAAATGACTCCCATGATCAATTAGGAAACTTTAATTCCAGCATTTATCCAGAAGTGTGTGGTTGTTCCACATTTTGGATTATGGTGCAGTTTAACATGCTGGAACACTGCTGTACTGTAGACTGGAAGGCCAATGGCCAAGAGAGAATAGATACTTTGTGATCAAGAGCATGACAAATCTCTTTTGGACTATAGCAGATTAAAACATTTGTCCAAATTGTTTTTATTTTTGTGAAGACGTGCTCAACTTCATTATTCTCATGCACTGAAATGCAAACTCAGACTTCATCTCCTTAGCTCAGTCATTAGTAGGAGATTCAAATTTGTAAAAACTTGCTCCAATAATCAGTTATCAGATCAAAGAGCAAACAATGGGGAATGTGTAGATGAAATGTGTGTTGGCATTCTTAAAACTCATGAAGTTTGTAAAATGAAACACAAATAAACCCCAATAGAAGACATCCATCTGTAGGACTTATGTTCTGCCTCCATTTATTTATTTATTTTTACAAAATTGTTTGCATTGGGAGAAACTAAGAAGAAACTCAAAAAAACAATAAGTTGTTACAGTTTGAAAACCATTTACAGACCAGTCAATGTTATGTTCATTTGAGATTAGACTCCGTTAAGATATAAAGTTCAGGGTGGAGGAAAATATTGTCAGTCATCCTTTGTGAAGTCGACTCAGCTCAAAGCCCGACTCTTGGCTTTACCACCGTGCATTTTTTAAGGTCTTCCAGCTAATTTTGAGAACCGGCCATAGATTTAGTCTTTTCAGAGAAGCATATAATTAAATGAAAACTTTAGACATAATTAGACATACAGGAGGTTTACTGCCAGTGCTGACATGTACATTAACTTCTCTGGATTGTTAGTTGAAATATTGCCACCTATTAATAAGGATAAACCTACAGGATGCAAGATATAGCGGATTAGCAAGCAATATTGTCCACACTGCAGACTACCTTTAATTTCCATTGGTTTCTCCATTGTGTTTAAATATAGCAGGAAAAGAGAGAAAAAAAGAGTTATATGCTATATGACTGTTGGGTGGAGGGTTTCTCTTGAAAGGACAGAGAGAAATGTTCATGTCAAGAGAGAGACAAAGTCACAGCAAGTCAACTCCACTAAAGGATTAAACAGAAGCTGCCATTAAGAATAGGTGTCTGTTTTAAATATGAATCATCCCCCTTCTAGTTCAAGTTGTTAACTAAATAATTCAGCAACCGAGATGCATTATCGACTTGATGTAAATGTGATATGAGTGGAAATCAGGATGTGTGACTGAGATGATAATTGATATGATAATGGGGTTAGGAGAAGAAAAAAAAGATGGAACAATAGCAACAAATAATGAAGAGCTAAATAAAAGATAGGGGTAAAACTGTTAGTGGAGCCAAGTGACACGCTAGAGAATCTTCACCGAGGCAGCTGTGGGGGGGGGGGCAAGACGAGAACGGAGAAGATACTCTGGAGTTCTTCACAAGTTGCACAATGGTGGGCAAATGAGAGAACATGTTGAAATATCCCCTCTTGTTGAAGACCATCAACTTTAAAATGGAGTTAAATAGCTGTCCTCTTACCCTCAGCATCTCTAACATCTCCCATTTTTTGATTTGCGTACGATTAGGTTCATAATGGGGGCCAGTATCATTAATGAGATCAAAAACTTCTGGTATCAAACACAGCTGATGTGGCCCCTCAACTCTGCCTTAGACATCAGTTCCTCTTTCACTTCTTTTCCATCTACTCAGCATGCGGATAAAGGGATGAAAAAGGCGATAGTGTGTGTGTGTGTGTGTGTGTGCAAGAGAGAGGAGGGGGCTGCATAAAAACTGCTCAAGTGCAGAGAGCAGCCCCATCTGGAAGATATCGGACCTAAATGAAGTTGTACAAAACCATTCCATTGATAATAAAGCTAATTTTTATGGCTCTGACAAGTATGTAATTATGTGCAGTGGTGCTTTTCAGATTTTATCACAGTCAATAAACTACCGCGCTAATTTCATTCCTGTTTTGACATATTTACATGGAAATATTCGATTTGGGGGGAATTAGAGGCCTTGAAAGCCGCTGATAGATGGCTTTTAATGATCTGTGACCCTCGGCCTGTGGGCTCATCTGTTTGTCGGCCCGTCGATCTCGCGGGAGATGTGCTTGGTGTTCTGATCTCTTCAGACGGAGTGCCATCCAGACAGTGCCGGCCAATAAGCCCCGAACACTGGCCCCCTTTTCTTGTTGGCTGATTTGACAAGCCTGCTGATCTGGAAAGATTAGGAGGAAGTACTTGTTTAAGTGCTTGTTTTTATCTGTTATTTATACATCATAGATATCATCAATGGACATTTTTACAGGCCGGCCTGACAGTTTAGGACGTTTAAATATTTGGTACGCATAAAACTGTTCCCAAACTTAGCCTCCGAACACACACACAAAGAGGTCAACCCAGTCGTCCAATCTTCAGCCTACTGGTGCAGATAGAGTACAGCTGGCATGACTGGCCACACTCATTTTGTTGAGAGAACGCCACAGGGGTCACCGGCGATGACAAGGTCCACTTATGGGAGGTGGGAATTGGTGCCAAAAGTGGGAACTGCTCCCCCCTTTCCTCTTGCAGGGAAGCACGTACAGCGTCTCGCAGGAGGGGAGCCGGTGTCATAAAAAGTCCATCAAAAGCACCAGTAATTACCCAGGAAATTGACAGTGAAATTGAAAAAGTTTGTGGCCACTAAGACAGCCCATCCCCCTACCTCCTCCACCCCGAGATTCCTGCGGTGTGACAGCAGCACTTCGGCGGCGGTGATGCAAGCGCCGTCCCCAGCACCGACACTGTTTGCTACGATAACTTTCATTATCACACTTTATTTTCTTGTTCATCAGTCACTCACATGCAAATTGATGTCCTGCTGCAAATCCAGCTGTTTGTTGGAATCCAGCTGTGAGCAGCTATAACGTGGTGATTGTTTAAGAGTTCAAATTACATTTACTTACTTTTTTTTTTGGATATGTAAGCAATCTTTTTACTCTGAATTCCTTTTAATTTCTTTATTTTTTTGTTTATTTTGGTCTATGAAATCCTCCTTGTGAGTGGCACGGTTGTCCACTGTCGCCTCACAGCAAGAAGGTTCAGGGTTCGATCCAGCTGGCTGGTTTGGGCATTAATGTAAGGAGTTTGTATGTTCTTCCTGTGACTGAGTGGGTTTTCTCAAGTTTGTAGTCCAAAGACATACATGGTAGGTTAATTGATGATTCTACATTGGCTGTAGGTGTGAGGGGCATGCATGGCTTTTGTGTTAGGCCTGTCCTCTTGCTCAGTCCAGCCCCTCGTGACCCTCTACAGAATAAAGCAGATATAGCTACTGTATGGACAAATGGGATCCTTCTTGTTACTCAACACAAAAGCTTCCAGACAATGTAACAAGGTTTGTGCCATTGCAAGTCATAGACAAGTTTTAATTATTCCATCTTATTTCAGCAGAATTATGGGTTTTCCATCAGTTTGGCATGGCATATGTCTCTAAATCTTTTGTGGTGTCAAAAATTATAATCTAGTGTATGTCCAAGTAGGTCATTTTCATTATGTGTGTACATAAATACAATAGATATGTTGAAATATACAATCATAGAAGCTTAAATATAATGATGGAAATATTTAGGAGAGTGAAAACCATACAAATAGACTACTGATGATGAATGCTTATAGGAAAAGGCCATATGTGAGTCATAAAATATTTTTTCAATATGTGAAGTCTGAAAAGAAGCTTTGATAAGGATGTTCTGTGAGCCCTTTGTACGTCATTGTGCTTTGTAGGAGCTATTCTGCCGGCCTCAACGTTCAAATCACAAGATCTACTGAAAACACTAAACAAAAGCCTGCAAGGATGATCACTAGGTTCATGACAGGAGGTGAAAATCCGGTGATAATCATACTTTGGGGAGACCTATGACACACGTGGGGCAGGATAAAGAATCCTATTTAAATTAATGCTTTATGTGATAACTTCAGTTGATCTCGAGACCAGCTCGGTTTGTTGTAGGCTCCTCTGTGTGGTGTACAGTAGATCTACAAGTGGACTGAAAAAAAAAAATCTGGGACTTTTATTTATAGAGTTAGGGGCACCCTTGACTCTTTCTTCCTGCAACACCTTATGGTGGTTGTAGAGTCTATAAGGCCTGTAGCTCAATTTCTTACATTATTCAGCAAACCAAGCAACTCACGGTTCATCCTCTCCACAGAACATGAAAGCAGCTGACCGACTTGGACCCAGAGAGCTGCCACATTCATATGAAATCTTTGTCATTGCTGTAAATGTGCTGCAGTTGTGTCTGATCTTTTGATACCAGGATTATGTATATGCTAACAGTCTTTTAAAATGTGGATTCCATTTTAAAGGGTTACTTTCCCTTATAAAACTGAAACTATTCAATGTTATAAATTAATATACAAATAAACATTTGTGGGCAAAACGTCCAGCTTTGTCTATTGCACCATTGTTTTTTTTTAATTCGCAGGATACTGAAGAATACGGTAAAATCTTAATAAGGTGACATTCAGGAGGGCTCACAGCGCCTCAAGCATTTGACTCAAACCTGATAAAGACGAGGAAGACACATAAGTACATTATAATGCAGCTTGTCAATAGTAATGAAATTGTGACATGTTCAAGAACGGCCATGCGCGAGGAGCCGGCATTGTTCCTCTGATTTTAATGCCAATCTCCATAATCAAGATGAAACCACACACTGCCAAAACTGGCATAATACGGGCGCTCGCCGATGAGTGATTGATTGAATATGAAATAATGAGGGTTTTCCGGTACTCTGCTGGTCATCTAAAATTCTGAATACAAATCAAATGGAAATTTTATGCAATGAGATGTATTAATGGGATTCTGGAAGTGTTTTAAGGTCTTAATGTACAGCAGTACGCTACATAGGTTGTCTCAGAGAGATGAACAGTTGTTGCTGTTGATAGGCCATTTTAGTGCATTACTGTCAAAATAATGCATGTCTGTCTGCATATATTTCAAGCCTCTATTAAGCTTAACTTTGGACAATTACATGACGGACAATTTTTGTGAGCTTGGATTTCCCTTTTAAGCTAATAAATAATGGTCATAGAGTGCCATTAATGTCACTAAAGTAACTGTGAAAAGTTGTCTTTTTCTAACATTGATTTGATTTGATTGGGATTTTCTTTAGTTTTCTCCACAACAATGATAAACCTGCTCTTCTATCTTTTAGATTTTTTATTTTTTTCTTCTTGAGGAAAACCATCAATTGCAACTCCTGCAATCAATTACTGGCAGTGGTGGTATTCATATCGACAAAGAAAATATATATTTGTTTATTTTTGTTGCACAGTAAATAGCCACCAAGAGCAACCAGTTACATATGTATTAAGGGCAACTGAGGGGCAGGGAGGTTGTGGGTGTCACTCTGCTTGGTTTATTCCACTGATGTTAAGTGATATTTACAGATTGTGGCCAGCAAAATTGCACATTAGAAGCCCAATTAACATTTTTGTTGCCCAGGGCATTGTGGGGTGGATCGCAGCTGGTACCAGAGGGCACTGTCAGCTTCCCATGTTGTAGTTGTGTACTGAGGTTCCCATACAAGAGGAATTTTAACATGGATGGAAAGGACAAAACCCCTCATCGGGTGATTAGTGTCCTCATTAATCTGTCTACGTTCATTTAAATCTTATTTAAATGTCCATCCAACCAATTAAATTGAGTTAAATGGAATAATGTTGTTGTGATTCCAAAATGGAGTGTCATCTGTTAGCCGGCTCATGTCTTTTTAGAGGCGTGGCCACTGCAGAGTGTACAGGATCAACATCTAACCTTTGTAGATACAAAGGAGAGGAAGTATATCAGTTAGAAATACACATCATTAACTACCAGCATAGTTAGAAAAATGTGTAAAGAAAAATACATGTCATGTGTACCGTGTGTAGTTTTGAAATGCAGTGAAAGAGTTATCATTCTTTCCGTGCAGTGCTCCCCAATACAGTCTTGTTTGTTTTTTGAAAAATCATTTGTTGAGCTGTTGAATTTTTAACGTAAATACATAAATATGAATTATGCAGTAAAAGGATTGAATGCTGCTCCTGCAACATACAGATTGTGTACACTGCAAACACAGACCAAATAAACACACAGGTAGTGTGTCTGTGGGTTCTTTAGTAGGCACAGACTCTCAATGCAGTTCATTGTTTATATTTGTTATTGTGTATTGTTAGAGAAACATCCCATTCAATTCCAAATGAATTATGTCCAGAGAATCGATAGTATAATCTGTGCTGCCTTGTTTTTTTCCTTCTACTGTCACAGAAACATATTATTTTTGTACTTTGTTAGCTGGTTATGATTTATACATCTAGTCTTTCCCATTTTCTGAAAACGTGTCATTAGAAATCACCTGTGATGCTGTTTCACTTGAGTTGTACACATTGTTGTGTAGACTGGAATAGATGACAACACAGATTAAGAGGAAGGACAGTCTCCTCTTGTTTGTTCCTGTGACAGACGTTGGTGAATATTCCCTGATATAGACTGAACAGTCTTAGGGGCATAGGAATAATTCATTTGAAAAAGACTCATAAACAACATGTGAGCAGTCACAAACTGCAGTGTGAGTTAGTTTAAATGAGATCTCTAAATGTGCTTCATGTTTGCGACAGCTTGTTCATCCTTATTTCTGTTTCACCTGTAAAGAAGTGCATTGTGTTCTTGTTTTGTGTTTGCCCAATTCTCACTTTAAAAATTTATATTTTTTTGGTTCTGTTTTTTTTTTTTTTCCCCAAAATGATCTCTCATCCTCCTCTTGGTTATAGATGCACTGCACTGACTTGACCTAAGTAATATTTCAAAGTGCATTCGCACTTTATGATACTGACGTAGGCTGACTCTTAAATACTCTTTTATGCATGTTTTATGTGTATGACGATTACAGCAA
Source organism: Chromis chromis (assembly GCA_900302755.1). Taxonomy (NCBI): domain Eukaryota; kingdom Metazoa; phylum Chordata; class Actinopteri; family Pomacentridae; genus Chromis; species Chromis chromis. The sequence goes on along the minus strand of OMNN01034746.1, from coordinate 10,162 downwards.
TTCCACTTCTGAGCCAGTTGTGTGCCAGTAATCTCAAAGGATGTGTTCTCTTCTCAGACTTTACCTCAACATGACACTGAGGCACAGTTGAACATCTAAAATATTTGACTAATCCTTTTTTTCTTTTCTTTTAATCGTGTAGACGCGGTGCAGAATGAATCTCCTCAAATGAAAACCAGACGGCAATTAAAAGGAGGGTTTCAGTCGACATAAAGAAGCGATGAATAAACTCTCTGTGCCTGCCATATAATGTACATGCCAGTTGAGCATAATATACATTTCACAATAAAAGCCCCATTAAGGACTGAAGGGTTTCTGTCCACTCAAATGCCAAAGGACTTTTCATTTAAAGTGGTTAAAATAAGTGTTGTCTTTTTATTACAAGCATAATGCAGTAACGGATTAAAATAACAACTCTAATTAAAATATGACCAAATATACTTATCCGACAGAGTACAGGGAATCAGAAGTAAGTCCTGCCTTTTAATACAAGCTCCTTCAGAATAAAGGCCTATTACCTTCTGTTATGAAGCCAGGCCCCATTCACTATCAGGATATCAGTATAGACGTCTAGAAGTTACTCATTTTAGTTTCAACACCTCACAGTGATAAAAATAAAAACAGTAAGTATGAAGATCAGGTGAAGTAAGAGTCAGTGTTTTCGATCACAAGCATCTGATTTCATGCACATATCAGTGTAAACTACCTCCAGGTATAGTGTAATACAGCATAACAACCCTCCCTACTAATTCAACTTTAATGGAAATGGCTTAGTGTCTTGTCTGCTGAATTTGGGTCAAGATCCAAACATAATGCAGCTTGATTACACATATTTTAGATTCACATTTTAACTATGATGCCACTAAACTGTAAAAAAAAAAAAAAAGAAAAAAAAAGAAGACACATTTACTCACAACACACTGCATT
>OMNN01034739.1:4268-17572 GCA_900302755.1 Chromis chromis | reverse complement strand
AGACATATAGAATAGAGTGATTTTGATGAAATATTCTGATTTTAAACTTGGATTTGGTTAATTTCCCCAATAGAACAGCACATTGCAAATGAGTAGTCATTCATTCAAGTTGAAAGTCTGGGGATTCTTCCTGTCCTTATTCCTGTTCTTACAGTTTATGGCTCCAGATCTTAAAAGACTTTGGGGTTCAGAGAGTTAAAATTGTATAATCTGGATAAACATGTTTATTGTACACACTTACTTAAGAAAGTGCACCATGTTGGCCAAACTGAAATAATAGATGTCAAATCTAAATTTTGAGACAGCTTAAAGATTGATCTTGTTCTGTTTGGCTGGTAATCCAGTTTTGCATGGCGCCTTATCTTGTTCCAGTCATCCAGGTATGACACTGAGATATGACGTGGGTCAACTGGGTGCTGAGGAATAACTAAATCCACTCATTGATAAAAATCTATTCAGCCACTTTCATCAAAGAGCTGACCATTCATAGCAAATGGGTAAACAAGCAAGCAATGAAGATACAAGGGAAAGGAAGTATAAGATTGTAGTGGCTGCACTAAACCCACACATGAACATGGCTGGATGTGTGTATGTGTGAAGACTGGATTTACCAGATTTACCTTGACTTTCTAAAATGTCTAGGTTTCTTCATGACCTTAATACAGCAGGACGAACATGAGTTTTTCAGGTCCACGAGCTGGTAGATGATGGGGTTGTACATCGCTGCGGACTTGGCCAGCAACGTGGGAATGACAGACACCGGGATGGGCACCGAGTCCGGCTCGCCGAACGCTGACACCACCGACACCACTGCATAAGGGATCCAGGCTATCAAGAAGCCTGCACAGATCAGCATCGCCACCTGGGAGAAGACACAAAACAGTATTCGGTCCACAGATTTCAGCCCTGGCACGTCTTTCTTTTATTATCTTTTCTATCCCTTCCGTCCAATGTCTCACCCACCTTTGTGAGTTTCATCTCCAGGCTGTGGCTATTTTTGATGCGGGCGTCAAAGTGCGAAATTTCCTTGGTGGAGGACTTGACCTTGAAGATGATCATGACGTAGGAGAAGACGATGATGCCGGCGGGCAGGATAAGACAGAAGAACAGGATGGCCATGACGAAGCTCTGGCCGGACACAGAGGCCTGAGCCAGCCACCAGTCCAGTGTGCAGGAGGTGCCGAAGGGCTCCGGGGCGTAGTTCCCCCAACCAACCAGGGGCATGGTGGCCCAGAAGCCTGCATACACCCATACAAACGCCAAGCACACGAAGGCATGGTGGCGTTTTAGCCATGTGCCTAAGAGGGAAGAAGACAAATGATGGATAAGTGGTGAGAGAGACTATAAAAACCCAATTTTTAGACATGAGTTTACCTTCAACGTTGACCTCCCCCTCAGTATTTGGACCATATCAAATTTGCCAAACTAATTTTCTGCCCTCTGACTGTTATCACAAACTGTATCTCCTCTAAAAATCCTGATAGAAGACCTCAAGCATGGCATCACTGTATCAGGCTGCAGTATATCGTGCATTTTCCACTTCAAGCAACATGTCCGTTCTCATAAATCACATCTGTCAAACGCACATTTTGCTTCAGTCAGGCGTTGACAATGTGCCATTTAAAGAAGATGAGGGTTTAAAGAAAATTTACCTCGGATGAATGTAAGTTGTGTGGGCCTGTTTTCATTTTGTTTTCTTGACAATTTCAGCAAGTGGCTGGGGGATTTCTCGCTTATATTCTTATTATATTATCTGGTGTTAAAGGCAAACTGAAATTCATTATTGCATCAGCAAAAGAATAAATATGTTGACATTACATTTGCACTGGCAGCACTCCCAGCATTAATGTTTTTAGTATCGATTGTCAGCTTCTAAGTTAAAATAACGGGTGCTGAGGTTCTAGCACAATCCATTTAACAGCTAACATGAGCTAATCTCCACTCCTTTCTATAAGAAAATATTGTGCAGAAGCTTCACAATGGCACTTAGCAGGTGTTGAGACAAGATGCATGACAGGTACGGGCCACTGGAAATGAGTACCAACGTCAGCAAGCTAAACTAACCAGCCTTGCATGCTAGTTTTTACTGTCTAGGTGGAAAACAAACTTGACAGCACAATGGATCCTCCCAAATGTGAAAACTGAGTAGAGCATCATGGAACTTAAGGGATAACAACTGCCAGGCAGATGCTTGAAGCTGAGACGCTGTTTCTACAAATACATCTGTAGGTATGTATATGATTCGCTTAGCCCCTCTTTGCTCACTCTCTCTCTTAACAACGAACCCATGGACTGCCCGCCATGTTCGTGTTCGGTCAAAACATGTGCTGGAGGAAGGATTACTGTTGGGTTTTTGCTATAGAGAAGACGGCTGGCCAAATTTCATCAAAATCCGTTCATAACTTTTCAAGTTATCTTGCTAACAAACAAACAAATGGACAAACAAACAAACAGACAAACGCCGGCAAAAACATAACCTCCGCATCGCGCTTGGCGGTTGTAATTAATACTTAAAAAGGTTCACCTCTGCTCAGATTTGTCCAAACTGGTGCAGTTAAGTTACCACCGATAAGGTTATCAACAGTATGTTCTGTTAATCTTGCAGATCTAACTCTTCAAATAAGTTGGTAGCAGCCTGTAAGCAGCCTAGCTAGGAATGATAGCCAGAGGTCAACAGACGCACCAGGACTAATCCCAGTAGGCCGCCGCATCAGTAGTCTGATGCACCATTAAAAAATCCCTGAAGTTTTTACCAGCCATGTCTTTATGTGCCTGTCGTACGTGGTGCACATGAAAACATGCTGCTCCGGGACTGAGCCCAGTCTGAAGTAATCAAAATGCAACCTAAGCACCAACCAGTGTGAATAGCTCTCCAGTAAATTTGCTTGTCATCTTTACAGGCTTCAACGAGTTCTGCTGTGGCAGCTGAAGCAGGAAAAGGGAGTCAGGAAGAGACAGCTGTAGCAGATGAAGAGAGAGGAGGAGGATGGCAGCCAACATGGATGTCTGTATTTTTCAGCTGTTTATTTGTCACAAAATAGCTGCCAATGAAGATTTCTGCAGAAGAGCACCTTCTACATGGTACTTAATTTTAAAAAGCGTAGGTGTTCCTCCTCCCCTCGCCAGCTATTGCCACAAAAACAATATAATTCTGTGGGAAACAGTGCTGCAGTATTATTATAGTTGACATGCCCCTACACAAAAATCAAGGAAAATTTCAGATTTCCTGACGTTAACTTAATATCTCTTGGTTCTAAAGTGTATAGTATGAATTGAAATACAGAATATGATGTGTGCAAAACAAGATAAAACATAGAAGCACATCATTTAGAACCCATAAGAGGAGTAAAAAGAGTCTCTGTAGTCCTAGAAGGAGCTCTAGTTCTATTTTTTCTAATCTGTAAGTACAATTGTTTTAATTAGGGAGTACAATGATTTCAATATTTAGGAATTAGATTTCCTGTCATAGCTTTGGAGCTACATTGTAGACAGATCAAAAATTTTCATATAGGAATGCCAAACCATACACATTCAAATCTTTTTTAATTCCCCCAACGGTTTGTGGCATAATGTGTTGCCATAATAATTCAAATATTCATGAAACCCTAATATTTCAGCTTATAGTCTTCATTAGTTGTAATTATCTGACAAGCCAACATTTGTGATGTGCTTTTGAGTGTACTTTCGTATTGTATGTCTTGTGTTTTCTTCTTTGTATACTTTTGGATGGTGTTACTATTCTGTGCTTTCTTGTTTTGACCTGCAGAGTGACTGCAGATGCGAAGAACCTTGAAGCTATAATCTGATATGGTGCATTAAATGGTGACATGTATGTTTAAGCTGTACACTGTCCATTTTAAATACAGAAAAACCAAAAACAAACAAATGAAAACAATAAAACTGGAGTTTCTAACGTACCATATCGGAGATGGCAGATCTTTAGGTATCTGTCTAGGCTGACCATCGTCATGGTGATGAGGCTCCCGCAGCCAAAGAAGAAACCCGCCCATCCGTAGAACTGACAGCCCTCCCAGCCGAACAACCAGCGGTGGGAGAAACTAGATACAACGAAAAAGGGCTTTCCTGTCACTGCAAGAAAGCAAAATGGGGAAAAAGACTTGGAGTTAGAATTACATTGCAAATCATTCCTATGATATACATGAGCACAACACTTTGCCCACAGATAAATGTGTGGTTTTCTTCGCATAAACACTTTCTTTTTCATTAATGCATTCTTTCATTCATTCATTCTTCAAACTGTATAGTTCATTCATGGTCGCAGTAGAAACGGTGACCATCATCTTCCTCCAGCTCCTCCTGGGGGATCTCTAGCCATTTCCAGGCCAACTGGTGACTGGGTCAGCTTTCGTTTTTTCTTATACTATACGAATCCCTTAATAAACATTTAATCTGTCCTTCTTACTGTAGTTTCTGTTTGCAAAGTTCAATGCAGGTAGGTAACAGTAGCTTGACATTAATGCACTTCAGTTTACTTATTAACAGAAAGATCTGGTCGGTAGACATTAAGCATCATGGTAAATTTTCTCATGGTGGCACTTTACTAGCTAAACTCCCACAATGCTCTCTGCTTGCCAACACAGAACAGCTAGTAGTTACAGTGACAGCCTCCTTGGGTCACTACAGTATCAAACAGTAAGAGGCTCCACCTGATGGCACAACCAGGTACTACAGCTAATCCACATCCAAGTCCTTAGTCTTCTGCCTTATGGGTTAATATATTTTGAACTAAGTTAGTAACAACTATTAATCAATTACAGATTAATCCTTAACATTCCTATTCCTATTCTGATTCAGTTAAATGCTATCAAACTCTGACCCTATTGTACCATTTATTTAGAGGTGGTAATGAATTATAAAACATGCATATAAAGAGTTTCAATCAAAATAATTCACTCATTTAATGGAATCATTTAATGGAAACGTCAACTAAAGCCGCAGCAAACAATTAGACAAAGTGTAATAACACATATCTAAGTAATTTTAGACAGCATACTATAAAGTTTACTAATACTAGTAACATCAACTTTCTGGAAATGCCCATAAACAAAATTCTTCAAGTCCCAAACTCTATATACATATCAATATCCTTTTAGCTTCATGACCTCTAAAAAACCTCTTCCCAGTAGGTTATCACCAGCTTGTAGAATTTTAGCCCATTCATCATTGCAATAGCTCCCAAGATTGTTGAGTTTACATGCTCCCAAGTTGTTTCCTGGGATTCACATCCGGCGACAGTAATGGCCCCTTGAGGATGTTTCTGGAATGACCCCCGAGCCAAACTTAGGTTGACTTGGAAGTATGTAGGTAGAAAGTGCACTGAATACCAAGCTTCAGTTTACACACTGAGAGGATTCACATTCTTAAATATGGCTGGGTATATCAAGAAATCCATGATCCTGTTCGGAACATCACCCGAACAGTCAAGCATGGAGTTGATGTTCTTCTTCCAACACTGGCCTTGCCCTTCTTACACCAGACGTATTACTGATTCAAAGGTCCAAACAGCTTTATCTAGTCTCATCACTCTATAACATAGTCTCCCAGAACTCTACATGCCGGTCCATTTAGTTTTTTGCATATTGAGAAGGACTTTGTGCTTTTTTAGTGTTGCATTACTGTGGGAACCACAGAGGTTTGCTGCTTTTAATTTTGCGTATGATGCTCTCAACTGGATCTCTGCTTCAAGTAGTGTCTTGAAATCTTTTCTAACCATTACCTTTTAATAACATAATGTGATTTTTCTTTCTCTTCCTACAGTTCATTGAATTCTGCCATGTTTGCTGCTCAGCCTGAACACCTGTATAGGCGGGATTTTACAACATACAGTCCTCCCAAAATAAATTGCACTGCACAAAAATTGGTAGCCTTACGTAATATTAGACAGATTTAAAACAAACAAACAAATAAACAAAAAACAGCAGAGGTGAATATTTATAACATGGCTGTATTACAAAAAAAAATCCCACGGCTCAGAAAGATGACACATTGTAATTATATACTCAGCAGGGGTTTGATAATTTTAATTGAACAACTGTAATGACAGGCATGAGTGCTGCAAACTGAAAGCTCATATTGTTGGGATTAGAGCCTTTCTAATATGTCAGATGACTGATACTATCTGTCACAGATATATCAGTATTGGCATATATGTTGTCCAGTATGCACCAATGTGAAAACTATGAAAACACAGAAAAGAACACACACAAAAAAAATGCTTGGGGTAATTTAATAATCATGTCATCACACAGTTTGTCCAGCAGCACATTCTTTACAATCCTCTGCAGCACATGTAGAAGAGAATGTATCACAGCTGAGAAGATGGTGGTGCGGAGTCATGTGGTGTCTTCATGGTAAGCTGCGAACTAGTTTGTTATATACATTGCTGAAAAGTTAATAAACAAAAACCCCATCATTATCCCTTCTTAAAATTACTCTTACATGCATATTTATAAATATAAATAATATTGACCGATGTATGTATCTATATTTTTTACTCTATAAAAATCAATGCCGACATCTACGCTAAAAATCCATTATCGGTCAGGCTGTAGTTGTGATGATCTAATAGATATTCTTGACTAAATATAATGGAGCAATCATAAAAATCCCACTCTGTCTTGTAGTGCTGATGACAAAAGCCCCTTTCTTGTTTCCCAGTATTTCAAATTGAAAGTATAAAAAGTGAGAATACACGTTACAGCTCCTCTTTACTGAACAGCAAAAAATCAAATGACAAAGACAAGGGAAATGTTGACCTAAACACAAAACAATGGTAGTGATTCTTGCACTTAAGCTTCCTTGAAATATACACCACTTAATTAAAGTGTCAGTTTTATGGTAGCTTGGGTATTTTCATTAGATTTGCCTTTTCGTTTGAGGTGGGAATACCCATCACACACAGCGAGGCCTATTGAGCTCAGCACAAAGTGCCAGTGTATTCCCAAAGTGACTCCCCGCCTGTTGTGTCCGAAGTAGGCCCTCTTTCTGGAGAGCTGCACAGGCCAAGAGCCAAGTGGCTTGCCAAGCCTTGAGCGGCATAGACAGTATAATCAAAACCTCTAGGCAAGGTTGAAGACATGATGAGCCAAATGTTTTCTTGGAATCACTGAAAACCCAGCAGGGGATGTACGCACACTTCCACACAGTTGCTCACATGGTCTGAGGCTTAACGGCATTTACATATTGTGAGTCACTGCAAAAAACCTCAGGCTCTACAAATCAGGCAGGAAGAGGAGAAAAGCTTGTGGCGAGAATTGCTTTTCATTGATGGATTGGGTGGAGGTAAAAGGAATTTTTTAGCTTCACAAATGCTCACATCAAATTTTAATGAAGTGAGGTACATCACATGACCGAGAGTGGTGAGGAAATACCAACCTGACTGTAGTGGCAGTCAATTCTTAGAATAAATCCTGAGGACATATATATTCAGATCTTGGATGGTAATTTCTTCAGTAGTTGTCAAGATGACTCGCTCTTGACCAAATGAATGACCTCATAATCTTTAGATCCTACGGGGAAAAAACTAATTTCAGTAATGGAGAATATTCATAATGGTAATGTGTTTGGCTTTATCCAGAGAGCGTCTGATCTGGATTGTTTAGTGGGCTTTTGGCAAGCCAAGGTTAATCAGCTACACAGCTTTCACTATTACCTTTACGAATTCTTACCAGAATCATGTCTTGAAATGACAAAAAGCATGATATGAAATATATTACTCCGAGAAATTCTAGTTTTTGTTTACTATATTATTTTGATGGTTATCAGGAAGAGACAATCGTGTGTTGGTAAGACCTACTAAAAGGCCTAATGAGAGAAGAGGTCAACCAAGGAGGATTAGTGAGGATTACAGCACAGAGGATGTACGTATTATGCAAGGTATACAATATGTAAGTACTTTTCAATTCATTTATTTTCAGTTATGTAATGTCAGTTAAATAACATCTAAGAAAATAATACGCTACATGCATGTTTTAAGGACTTTCGCGTGTTTCGTTTGTGCTATAAGACTGAACAGAGTCCCACCTTAATGGATTGTGAGTGAGTTATCTGTGAGGTAATGTACTCACACCAGAGTCCATTAACCCGGCAGCTGCATTACTTTAACAGATCTCTCCACTTAATATCGCTGTCTTCAGTTAAGGCTATCCTGTTGTCCCCCAACACCATACAACAAAATATGAAAACCACAGGAAGCAAAAGCATCACTGCCTGCAGGTACTAATGTAAACACTGGTGTTCAAGGAAAGTGCATCATCCAGGAATAACTAACCCTTCTAACCTGATGGTATGTTAGATTAAAAATTAGCATCACAAATAGAAATATACCAAGAAAGATCATTATTAACAGTTAAGGCAAAATATTCCAGTTTGCAACGTTTATAGAACTGTTCTGGTAAACAACATTTATGGCTGAATGTTAGATGAGCCTATACAAGATGTGATAAAGAGCTTCCGGGACTGTAAAAAGCAAAAGCTATATCCAATTCAAATTTGGTCACTCTCCTTTAAAGTAGTATTCTTGTGCAGTGACAACACCACTCACAGTGCTCCTGCCACATTTGGAACTTACCAGGTGCAGGTCAGATTTCACCATGGACTTGTGTAGATAGCAAATATCAAACTCTGTGTCAAATTCAGCCAACATCCATGTTGAGGATCATCACTGCTGACAAGAGTTGGTTCTAAAGCTACAACCCAGAGACCAAACAGCAGTGATCAGTGGAAGATCCTGGGGACTCTATGACTGAAGAAGGTGCATAAGATGAGCAGCCAACTGAGTGTACGTATGTTGTTTTATTCAACGTGATTGGGGTTGTGCACCATGAATTCGTCACAGTCATTACCAGGTTTGATACAACTGACCTGAATTTCCATGTGCCATCATCTCAACCACATAGTTTTTTAGCCACACCAACACAAATATCACTCTCCACCCACCCTACTGGCCAGATTTGACTCCCTGCAACTTCTTTCTCTTCCCCAAAATTAAATTCCAGTTGAAGGGCCTCCATTTTAATGGAGTTACCATATGCCCCTCACAGATTGTGACTAACATGTTTATAAAATGAGACTTCCAGGGAACGTTCCAAATGTGGCACTGGGAGCAGTGTATCGCTGCACAAGGTGACTACTTGGAAGGGGATGGATTTCAGTCATATACAACGGCTGTGTTAAAACTTAACCTATGTCAGTTTTGATACAGTTCATAATCAATATTGTGTGTTTTTTGAAGTCATACTGGACTGTAGTTATTGTGTTTCGACTTGTTCCTGAGGAATATTGGTAACATTCACTTACTTGTGCATAGCAAAAAAAAAAACATAGCATTTTAATGACATTTAAAGAAAAGAAATCCTCTTCCATCAGGGAAAACCTGTTTGCCCAGTGGAAGGTCAGTATTTAACTTCCATCTGTAAATCAAATTGTAGAATTTCATGCATGACCAAACCAGAGTCACAGAGACTTTTAAGTTCTTCCTGTTAATGTTCTGCCTCCAGCACTAACTGTAAAATGGCAGCAATTCTTGTTGAACTCAACACTCTCACAGGATATTCATCTTGACTGAACCCATTTGAGTCAGGAACTTTAATTGCACTAGTGTGTTTTAATCATTTAAAGAGCAGTTTAAACTAGATTAATCAAAACGCTATGTATCCTACTGGATCGTGCTGGTACCAACAGTCCCAAAATTAGGAGCCAATCAGCAGAAATGGCTTTAGAACCTTTGAAAGACTATTCATGTCTTTTGGTTTAATGTTAGGTTGACTTGTATTATTAATGCTCATTTTATGTACAGTGCATACACAAAGTTTTTCACATTGTTACATTCAGACTTGTCTTAAAATGGATTTAATTAGTTTTTTCTCACAAGTCTACAAAAATACACCACAATGAAACAGCAAAAACACCAATCAGTTAATTCATTGAAAATAAAAGCCTGCAAAATTACCACTTGAGTCACATGTGCAGTTCTGGCAAAGAAATAGAACAATTGGAAATTTCTTGCTATAAATAGTATAAAATTTTATATCAAACATAACTCATCATCTGTGATTGACCACACCTGAACCAATTTGTGTTTAATTCTGAGAATACAATATTTCTTTCCCTTGTTCAGTCACTAAAGTACAGTTCTTATATACTCAAGAACTGCCCAATGTTGACTACCAACTCGTGGAACAGGAAGGAAAAGGTGTTGATAGGAATGTAGATAGCATTGGAATCTGGGTTTAAGAATGTTTATTTTAACTATATGCCAATATGTATTAATGGCTCTAAAGATTCTGGGAGTGAACATGTCAGAGTAGAAGCTTAAATACCTGAATTTGATGTAGTCGTATGCAAAACTTAAAGTTAATGATAGATTATCTGCATTTACAGCCAAAATACATAGTTGCTATAATTTTAGGGTTACAGTGGATAGAAGAAGTAAGACCTAAGAGTGGGGGGATTGGTTCAATTTCAATTCAAAGTATCACTTAGAGAGTATTATATTGGTGGAAGTATTTGATCATTCTGAGAATAGAAAACGGTTGGAATGAATGTAGAATTTAGTTGGGTTCCTGCTCATGTTAAGTGTGGAGGTTAATGAAAAATCCAATAGGATTGCAAAGAGAGCGTTGACATTAAAGGACTGTGAAATAATGAGAGCTCCCTTTGGAAAAGGTGAAGCCAAATCATTAAAAAGACAGGCAGCAAAGGATTCATGGCAGAAGAAGTGGGACGCAGATATCAAAGGGAGACACTATTACAGCCCCCAGAAATCAATTAGGGTTAAGTCCGTCATAGGGAAATGCAGAAGATAGAAGTAGTTTTTTTTTCCTAAGCTTGAGACTAGAATATACTGGATTGAAGTCAACCCTTTATTTAATGGCAAAGTGTTTATGAGATAAATGTGAGTTTTGTAATGTTCCCAAGAATGTAGAGCATGTCACAATGAGGTGAAATAAATATAATTCAGAGGAACATCACACATGATAAAATATATGAGCTAGGACAAGGATGGAATGCCTGGGATTTGCATAAGACACAGGATTAGAATGTAAGATATAGAGTTTTTCTTTTTTGAATGTAATCTGAAGAACCTGGGTGTAGTTACTCTAAAATCCTCAATATGGAGATTCAGATGTTTACATCTTGCTGCTTTGGCTGGAGTAGTTAGAAGAAACAAGCCTGCTGATATCACATTTTTCACTGTGCATTGTTAATTGCACTGTGAAAAAAATGTGTGATACTCTACATTCAAGTTACTGCGGCCTATGCAAACAAACTGGACCTAGAAGGTGGAAGATTTCTAGCTGTGCCAAATAGGTGATTGGGAGAATATAATGGCTATTGGCAACTGGCTGAGTCCATCGCCGGTTGGTGCTTTTGGGGCATTTTTCTGTTCAATTTTGTTCCTTTTATTTTGCTAACACTGCCTCCTTGAGAATGAATTAACCTGTAAAGCACAATTCAAAGAGTGCACTAATAGGAACTGGTGGCTCATATGTTGATGTGTCCAATACAGATGTACACATGGACAACTGTAGATATCCACGGACACGTAGTCGCTGTGATGATAGTAGTTTTAAAGTCCGTGGGAGGAGGAGGACTTTGTAGCATACATGTGCAGTCGGTTGCATCTCCGTATTCAATGCATACACACTGTAATGGTGCCTCTGCTCATCACTGCAGAGTTGGTCCAGACAGTAAAGGCTAGTTAGCAGCTTTAAGTCAGGCTACAGTAAAGGCACTTGGCTCAAAACCAGAGGTATCCCTGCTACAGATAGAGCTGCAGATCTGGAAAAGTAAGATGGCATGTTATATGTTTAGAACAACTTTACTGAACAGTTGGTTCCCCAGATTTGCAACGCTGTGTGAAGAACAGATGGACTCATTTATCAGATAGTAAATGAGTCAGAAAGTTAAAAAAAAAAGCACCTCATACTGTTCTGAACATTGTACGCTACAACACAAGACATGTTTCTCAGGTACTTCAAAGCTTCGCTGCAGGAATCTAAGACCTACCGGTCTAAAGAGACTTGATGAGCAAAAAGATGTGGACCAGCTTCCATCCGTCATCATTCATTCTCTCAGCACAAAGATCTGTCTTTGAAATAACCGACACTATTAGCACTTTATATGCAAACACGAAAGGCCCAAGGGAGATGCAGGTATACATTGCATTTATATTGCAGTGGTATACGAAGAGAAATTCATACATCTTTTTTATTGTGAGCAACTGACAAATGGCTGTAACATTTTCTCAAAGATTATATGCTGCTGTAAATTTAGGGCACTTTTAGCAAAGCGTTATTTGATAGAACAAAAGCACAAGAAGAAAATAGAAAAGGGCAGATGTAAAAGCACGACAAAAGAAACACAATCTGATTTTAACCCATTGTGATCCAATGTCACTTGTAGCCCCATAGCCAAACAGAATTAGTGCACAATGACTATGAGTCAGTGGGGAAAGTTATTCTTAGACCTCTGAAACACACAAAGAATAATTCAGAACATTGAGTTTGCATCCAAAATTCATTTGGAGTCATGTGTTCTGGCAAAGACCAAATGTTGCTCTTGTTTTTAGGGTTTCTGGCAGTTTGACTAGAATAGCTCCACTACTGTGTCCATCAACTAACCACTAATTTTGTCTGTATTTAATTTTGGGTAAGTGCGGCTAAATAGAACCTTTTCGCTCACAACAGCTGCTGCTGGTGGAATAAAGGCTGATGAGAAGATTTTAACTCATCTTCAACCAGCCTTTGATGCCCCAAAGCCACTTTTAGATCACAGGCTTGTTTCAAAAGCAGATAAGTCCATAGCATTCTCCACATCCATCATCCTACCATTAAACCTCTGAATTGCTCCCATATCAGTGTTTCTTTGTAGACAAGTAAAAGTAAACAGCAAACAGTCACTCAAGATTTCAACATCTGACCTACAAATTAAGTCTCACAAGGCTTTCAGTCTTTTCTAAACTGTAAAATCGGAATCACAATCCTTTTATTGTCATTATGCATACGCTTCCATACACACAACGAAATTACGATCGGAAGTCTTGGCTTTCAGCAAAGAAAAATGGCATAAAATAGACTTTTAAGAAAGTATAAACACACATATACTCAAGTATAAATATAAACATTCTCAAATAACTCAAACATAAATATAAACATTAAAAATTGTGCAAAGTTGTGCAAAGTTGTGCAAGCACAGTGCAGTGTCCAGGCTGTGTGAGGTAGCGGGTCGCCTGTGTATTGAGTGTGCTGTCTGCATAGGTGTGTATGTGCGCGTCAGCAGGG
>OMNN01034728.1:0-11610 GCA_900302755.1 Chromis chromis | reverse complement strand
TGTGTGTGTGTGTGTGTGTGTGTGTGTGTGTGTGTGTGTGTGTGTGTGTGTGTGTGTGTGTGTGTGTGTGTGTGTGTGTGCGCGCCACAGGGTTTATTTTTTTGTGTTTGGATGAGTCAAAACACAAGTGATTTCTGTACGTTAAATAAATGTACACAGTATCACAATAAAATTTAATCAAATCCCCGATAATCTGTTAAGGATCCTATAAAAATGGGATGAAACGTGAATAAATGCATTTTTAAACACGTAAAGGCAAATTATCAGATGAATAGATATCAGGGTTATAAGATGGTTGCAAAAATGTGACTTTTATAATAACCTTTAATGCTATATGTCTGAAAGTGCAGGAGCACTTCACCACCAGACACAGTAGGCTGTGATTTCCTGGTTGCTCTCTCGTAGAGTATCTACCAGATTTTCAAGACTCAGACGGCGATTAACACAGCAAGACTAAACTGTTGCCGGGAGGACCCCGACCAAGTTTAAAATCCACGTCTGTAACAAATTATTAACACAGAGAGGATTGCAAGACTTATGCTCTGAAAAACTATTTTGGGAGGGAAAGGAAAATGTCACTAAGTGAAGCATATCATTAAGATTGTTTAAAAAATATATGCAACTTGCTTTAAAGAAAATTCACCCAGAATAGTTTGAAGAGGAGACTTGTGTTTTTTCTGGGTTTTAATGGTTTGCTTCCTCATCTTGCTGCAGTGATACACTATTTTGCCAAAAATATTGGGACACCCGTCCAAATAATTGAATTCAGGTGTTCCAATCACATCCATGACCACAGGTGTATAAAAGCAAGCACCTAGGCAAGCAGACTGCTGCAACAAACATTTGTGAAAGAATGGGTCGCTCTCAGGAGCTCAGTGAATTCAAGCATGGCACCATGATAGGTTGACACCTGTGCAATAAGTCCATTCGTGAAATTTCCTTGATACTAAATATTCCATGGTCAACTGTTCGTGGTATTATAACAAAGTAGAAGCAATTGGGAACAACAGCAACTCAGCCATGAAGTGGTAGGCCACGTAAAATCACAGAGTGGGGTTAGCGGATGCTGAGGAGCAGAGTGGACAGAAATCACCAACTTTCTCCAGAGTCAATAGCTGCAGACCTCCAGACTTGGTGTGGCCTTCAGATTAGATTAGCTTGTTCTTCAGGGGTTGGGCTTGGCCCCTTAGTTCCAGTGAAAGAAACTCTTAATGCTTCAGCAGACCAAGACATTTTGGACAATTTCATGCTCCCAACTTTGTGGGAACAGTTTGGGGATGGCCCCTCCCTGTTCCAACATGGCTGCCACCAGAGCACAAAGCAGGTCAATAAAGACATGGATGAGCCAGTTTGGTGTGGAGGAACTGGACTGGCCTGCACAGAGTCCTGACCTCAACCCCATAGAACACTTTTGAGTTTGTGCCAAATGGAAGCAACAACTGATTGGATATGAAGCCAGTGAGGAAATACTCTAAAATTTAATACAAAAGTGTCATTTCCCCTTGTCCACCCCGCCTCCAATGTTCGTAAGGTCCTAACTTTAATCAGAAAAGACCATGAAGTTTTTGTCTAGGCTTTAGTTTGGCTCCAGTGCAAACCAGTGGGTTGCTCCATCTATCTTCATACAGTCTATTTTTATCTAAAATGAGCATCACCTTCAGTTTGAACACACCTTTTAACTTGGACTTCCATTCTTTGACTTTTTTTATATACATTCTTTGCTTTAGATGCTTCGTGCGAGATGCAACACGGTTGTTGATTCAGGAAATAAAATTTATACCGCCGACCGCATTGATTGGAAGTCACTTCAGACGGATGGAGAATGTGTGTCTTGAAATTGTAAAGCGGCACCATGGGAGTGTATGAAATTAAAAAGGGGCTCTGCTGACAGGTCAGTGGCACAGAACCAGTCTGAAGGAATGCATGCGAGGGAAGCCAAAAACATGCGGTTCACAACAATGCAGAGTGGGGTTTCAAAGAATTCCACTGCAAACATCTCTGAATCGTCATTTTAAAGGTTCAGTGTGAAGATAGTTCAGACTTGTTGGGTGTGCAGTCTGATTTAAATGCAGAATTGACAGTGGTCATGTTCTATAATCTGGAAGACAACCCATTTTTTAATGATGTGTATTGAAAGAGCGCCTTGTAGTGCAAATGCAGCCTGTAATTTACACTTATGTAGGTATTTGGTTATTCTAGAGCTCCAGAAGGAACTCTGAGCCATGTCTGCAACTGTAGTCAGGTATTTTAGCTTTTCTGCTTTTCTGCTGTCTTTGTAAATTGTAAAAAACAACAACAACAACAACAACAATAAATATACCTTGTTCCCAAATCTGTGTCCCCTCTAGCTTTAGAGTTGTTGTTGTTTTCAACTCTGTTAGATATTTCTAAAGAGTATTCATCAAGTGGAATCAGACCAAGAAACTCTTTAAACTCCTTTTGAAATAACAAAATTATTTGTTATTTGCGTTTGTGGATTTTATTTAATTGTACCTACGATTGTTTTTATTGTTTTTTTGACATTTTTATAGTTCCTCAAGACAGATTCTAGATTTTGTAGCTGTCAGTAAGTCAGCTTTTCTCACATTCTGGGACTGATACTTGTGAATGGGTGATATCATATAGATATATAGAAGGGCTGTGACAAAATGTTTTGAACTCAGAAACTCACCTTCGCACAATCCTTAGATGATCTGAGGAGACCCCAGAAGATCTATAGGTTTAAACGTTTGTTTTTAGTCTGACATAGATTAGTGTGAACTGTGAGAGGTTGTCTGTAAATGTGCTCTGAGGATATTCTAACGGCACCTGCAGGCTTAAAATTAACTGCCATTTGGATCATCACACAGTATCTTCAATTTCCTACCCACATACTAGTTGTGTTTCCATTTAATCATCGAGGAAATTCAGACCAAACTTTTGAAATGCCGCAAATGTTTTTTTTAAAGTGCTTTGGAGTGAATAAACCAGACTGCGTAGTGCCATCAGAAGGTGGCACTATAGGCGACGTTACACATGGCAATAACAATGTGGAAGAAGCCAGAAGCAAAAGTAGTTGTGTGTATCTATTGAGAAACCTTAAAGAAACAAACAAAGCTTTGTCCATCCACAAGGGGAAAATGTTTTTTGTCCCTGATCTGATCCAAGTCATTACCCACACCGACGAAGTTGGTCTGTGGGTAGGGCGGTCACTGCCGACTGTTTGTCTGTATGTATGTGGGTGTCTATGTCCGCATGATAACTAATACAGATAGGATAATCAAACTCGGCACAGATGTTCATCTTGACCTACCCTGGTCACACATTAATTTTGGGGTCAAAAGGTCAAAGGTCAAGGTCGCAGGGCTACTTAGTGCAAAATCCCCTTATAATCTACTATATAAGATTGCTATGATGAATTTGGTATATCTAAGGGTAGGACTACCACATTGCACCTCTTGGCCTTGAACTTGACCTTTGACCTTGAACTTACTGTAAACTTAATGTCTGTATGTATGTGGGTGTGTCTGTCCGCGCCATAACTCGGTAACAAATTGAGATAGGATAATCAAACTCTGCACATATATTCATCTTGACCTACCCTGGTCACCCATTCATTTTGGGGTCAAAAGGTCAAGGTTCAAGGTCACAGGGCTACCTGCCATGTTTAGGAAGGCATCCGGCGTGGGTCTGCATCTCGCTTGAGTGCATTCTAGTTTAACATTTAGTATCGGCTGATACCAATCTGATATCATTTTCTTAAGTAATGTATAATGTAGCGTCTTCGAGCAGTTCTATGTTAGCAAGCTGAGAGATTTGTGGGGGTTTAGCTAGCAACTGCTCACCATGACAAAGACTTAATGACCTCCAGCCAGAGCTTCATAATTTGAAACAAGTCGGGATCAAACAAGGCAGTGTACTTATATCCTGATTGTGCCTCATCATTTATCTGTTGACTAAAATAGCAATATCAGGCACTGGAAAAATGCCCGCTGAGCTCAGTTTGTGTCATCAACTAACCAGTTATTAATTGGTAATGCGGCACATTAATATGAAATTTATTACAAATTTGCATCCCTAGCATCAAGACAGCAGATTTAAACTAATGGTCAAGCTTACGCAATTAAAAACGACCTTGATCTGCTCCGATTCCAAGCTTTGACTCAAATTAAAGGTATAAGCTCCTTTGCCTTTAGACATGGTCAAAGGGAGCTAAAGACAAACCGAGTCCATAAGACATCCCTTGTCTTCAGGTGACTCTGTAAGGAAAATAAGATTAGGATAAATCTACCCTTAGGTATAAAGATAAGCCTAAATGGTTGTCTAGAGATAATGGATGGACGATCGCACTCAGTTCTTTTGTCTTTTATAGGAGGTCAGCATGATTCCATATATTCAGTGGATGGATTGCCGGTCTAACCACACTGAAACCACTGGGACGCCTCACTGTGATAACTCTGGCCTCCTCAGTGGTTATTAAGGAAAGAAGAGTGTTAATTATTCCTTCACACTCAGATTTTCCCAGACAGCACAACCTTTTAACCCGTCTTTAGACAGAGTGGCACAATTCGAGAAGGGCTGACTGAACTTGAGCTCGTGTGGCAGATGCGGTTGCTGCTCTTCATGAACAGACTGTAAATGAATAACTCAGCAGCTCAGCGGAGGGTTGTAATTGAAAGCCGTTAGCGAGCTAACACTTCCTGTCTGTCCTGATCTCCACTCCTAATCATATGTATGTCAATGTCTCAGATGTCTTCGGTGGATTAAGGAATGCCAGCAGGCACCATGACTGACACGCAAGTATGTTCATCACAATATTTCATTTGATTTCCCAACCACACACTCTACTATATGTTGAAAATGTCACCAGCATTTACTAAATATAACCCCACAATTTGACTACTGCTGTTTTTTCCTGTTGCCGCTGCATTTTTGGCGCCAGATACACTTGTAATCAGGAGGAATGGTATGCTCTGACTGTTGGCAGTGAGCTGTATACTTTCAGCGAAACATAAAAAAAAGAAATGCTTAACATTTTTCCCATAGCAAGTAATGGAGACTAAAACGCACTCCTTTTTGAATCCTTATATCACCCTCATGCTTTAGGCTGGCCACTTTATTCAAGAGGTAAAGTGTACTGGGACACCCTTGTATGAAGGCAACGATTTATGCTTTTTGCAAGGTTGGACGCTTTCGCATTTTCGTGACAGCTAAAGGAAAACCTTTTATTTAATTTATTTTCTTATTATTTAAGGTTTATTTAACCTTTATTTATTCATTAAGTCCCTTGAGATTAAAATGCCAAGAGGGCACACCAATACAAAAGATTAGAAAAAAAACGAGCGACAACATCTGAAATAAGACAAAAGTAAAACACTTTAGAACAAGTAGAGAAGATACACAAAACAACATCTAACTTAGAAGTAGCAATTGCACTGATACCCGATCTTATCGAGACATTTTTTTAAACTTAATCAGTATCATTACGACTTGAATATATGACCTCTGCCCGTATGCCATTAAGTGTCACAGAAGTCTTTGTCATGGTGGCCCATTGTTAACTAAACCCTAACAATGCTCTCTGCTTGCCAACATGAACTCCCTGTACTCCGAATAACCGTCTCCTTGAGTCACTACAGTAGGGCTGCACCTAACGATTATTTTTTCGATTAGTCGATTAATCTAACGATTAATTTATCAATTATTCGAACAATTATTTTTTAATTACTCGATTAATGACTCAAAATAAAAAGCAAAAGCATGTCTTCTTAATATTTCAAGAATTTATTCAAACACATCTCTTGAAAAACAAAACCTTTGTTACAAAAGTAACCAGATTAAATGTCTGCACCAAAAATATGCAACCAGAACCAGAACCAGCCCAGTCTTCACTGGTAATCTGGTTTAACAACATGAATCTGGTTTAACAACATGTATTATCTAGGAAAATGGTATTGAATTGGGACTCGAAACACTGTGCCCCCTGAAAGTTGTGTTAAGATCATCAGTAGAAGGCAGCTTGACTTCCTTTGTCGGTCCTTGAAGATGTTTGGCTTCTCATCCAAGAGGCTTCCTGTTAACATGTCATAAGCCATGTGATTAGGGGTCGGAATAAATATCTGGGACGCCCTGCAAGTCAGAAGAAGCCCTTTTATTGAAGCCCTTAGTATTATCCTGAGCTGGATGATACATACTTATCATTTTAAATAGTTTGGGGGGGAACCTTGCCTATATTTGACAGATGCCGTGGAAAAAATGACAGAGAACATGGGGGTGAGAGAGAGAGAGAGAGAGAGAGAGAGAGAGGTGTTTCACATGCATCAGAATCCCAGGCCAGAATCAAACCGTTACTGCTGGCTATCCTTCCTGTATCCGCCTGGGAATTTTTTTCTTGCTTGCCATGACCCCTTCTCTCTGACTGTGCTTCCTCTCTCTCTCTCTCTACATTGTTGTGATATCAAATAAAGGAAAAATGCCACACAGATTCTTAAAAATGTATCCGACTAAAGACTAGCTGCACTATCAGGGGTTCTCGTTTGCTTTCCATCACTTTGATCCACAAGAAAATGTCTAAAGTTGATTATTAATTGATTAATTTTGAAGGCAGTTTCATGAACATGTTTCCAAATGGGGGTATCTCTTATTTTGAGAAATAGTTCAGGAGTAAAAAACTGCAAAACAAAACATAAAACTGTAATGACCCTTTAAGTCCTGAGCCTCAAAATGTCCACCAGGTCTTTTTTTTCTTATTTTGATTACAAAAAGGTAAGAAAATGTCCTGTGAGTGCTTGTTCAAATTTTTTCATTGCGCTTTACAGCCAATATAGTGTCATTACGGTAATTTTACGGTAATTTCATCCAGCGGATTCCCGGGGGATTCCCGAAAGAAATTACCGTAATGACCGTAATGACAATGTCGTTGCGCTTTAAAGCCCATATGGTGTTATTACGGTAATTTTTTTTACGGTAAAGCGCAACGCCTCAGCTTTCAGAAACCGTTGCATTTTTTTCCCGAGAGCACAAACGGTGACATTTACGGTATTCCAAAGTGCGCTTGGCCAAACGTATCGCCAGTGACGCACTAGGACTTATAGGGTTAATGTGCAATATCTCAATTTCATGTGCAATATTTCAGTGTGAAATAGTAATATTTAAGTTTTCAGGTGCAGTATTTCAATTTAATGTGCAATATCTCATTTTTCCAAGTGCCATTACGGTAATTTTACGGTAATTTCATCCAGCGGATTCCTGGGGGGGCACGAATGAAATTACCGTAATGACACCATATTGGCTGTAAAGCGCAACGCCTTAGCTTTCAGAAACCGTTGTATTTTTTCCCCCCGATAGCACAAACGGTGATATTTACGGTATTCCAAAGTGCCCAAATGTGTCGCCGATGACGCACGAGGACTTAAAGGGTTAAACCATATAAGCACACATGGGGAGCAGGACTAACATTTGAACCCAAAACTCCTCGTCTGTAAGGGCACAACTCTAATCACCGAGTCGCCGATCTTCCCGTCAGAAGATGACTCACATCATCCTGACCGTGTCATCACACGGCTCGCAGGTCAATTTCCCATAATGCATCTCTGCTTTATCTCCTGACCCTATTTCTAATTTCCTGCTTATTCACATCTAATTCTGAGGGGAAAAAAATCACCTCATTTTCCCGAGAAAAGGGAGCAATGCAGAAATTCAAGAAAGCAAAAACATAAAAGTTCTGACTTCAGGGTTGAGAGGCAGGGTTGTGAGAATTTTAGCGTGAGAGTCGGTAAGAGAAAGACCAGAAATGACAGGGCTGATGAGGAGAAGAAGACAACAGGACATAAGAGACGAGAGACAAAAACAAGTGTTCGACTGGAGAACAGAGGCGTCGTGCTCAGTGGGAAAGGTCGTATATTGTCCTGCGGTGCTGCAGTGCATTAATTACAGGATAAGAAATGATAAGCTCTGCTCGGGCTATGAATAGACAGACAGAGACAGACAGATAGCTGACAGAGCAACCGGATGCTGACTGTCTCCGAGCTCCTCGCTGGTGAAGATGAAGTGAGAAAGCTGGAGTTGGTCCAGTTTTGTGTTTTACATATCGAGCCCAGCGATTTGGTTTAGAGTGGTTCTCAACTGGTGGGTCGGGACCCAAAAGTGGGTCGCAAAGCCACTTTTAGAGGGTCGTAGAAGCAAAAAGTAGTGGTATAAAGTCTTTTATTCTAAAGGATGTGTTTCTTGTGACACAGTTTGCTTTCAATAGCAGGATATTTAGTGGTGGTGACACCAGTAGTTGCCCACTATTAAAGATAAAGATAAAGATAAGCTTTATTCATCCCGAAGGAAATTGTTTTTCCAGAGTAAACAAAGGTTAGTGAAAAAAATACAGAGTGTTAGTAGTAATCCAAAAAAAAAGGTAAAACAAAATAAAAGTAAATATACAAGTACAAAAACAAAAAACGAGGAGGGGAATAATGCCTTCATAAAATAATACAATAAGTACATTGATTGCTAAGTGAACAGTGATTTGCTAAGTGAAGTGTCATTATTGCACCAGGTAAGGATTGCACATGTTTTTTCAAGTCCAAGTCCAGTCCAGTATTGCACGTCATCTGAGCGAGTCCATTCACTATATATCCCCCCTGCAGAAAGATGAGGCTCTGCCAGCTTAGTGGAGACATTTATGCTAAAACGTGCTAAAAATAAACCAAAATGTGCTCAGAATCTGTCAGAATGGGACAAAATATGACCAAAAAGGGTCCAAATATACCAAAATGAGCAAAAACTAAGCCAAGATTTTCCCAAGCTGTATCAAAATGCGTTGAGAATACACCCAGATAAACCTTAATTTGTTAACAGGAACAGCAAACTTCAAAAATTTGGGTCGCAACTGTTATTAATAGAGACATAGTGGGTCCTGAGGCTGGACCAGTTGAGAACCACTGGTTTAGAGACTGATAACAGAGAAACTTGTTTAGTGGATTTCTTGCTTTAAGGACACTTTGACATGTTATTTACTTGCTACTTGTAGCGCAACTTTCATAATAAATTAACAATATTTAAATGTTATTATTACATTTATGTTAGCACCATCGTCTCACAGCTAGAAGATCCCCGGTTCACGTCCCGCTTAGGAGGCCTGGGATCTTTCTGTGTGGCATATTCTCCCTGCTGGGTTCTCTCCAGGTTCTCCAGCTTCCTCCCACAGTCCAAAAACATGCTGAGGTTAATTGATGATTCTAAATCATCCGTAGGTGTGAATGAGAGTGTGCTTGGTTGTCTGTCTCTATGTGGCCCTGTGATAGACTGGCATCCTGTCCAGGGTGTCCCCTGCCTTCGCCCGATAGGCTCCAGCCCTCCTGCAACCCTACAGAGGATTAAGCGGTGTATAGATAACGGATGGATGGATTTAGATAGACAAATGTAATAGATAAAACTAGAAAAGCACTCATGCTAGTGGTGTTTGCAACTCCTGGCCTCCTTCTCCTAATATATTGTTGTTCTTGTTGATTTATTTAAGATTCTCTGCTTGGATCTTTAAGTTGAGATTAGTCTCTTAAACCATATGAGTATAAATTAGATGCATACAGTTACACGAATACACAAGAGGGTAAAACGCGTCCTCTACATTAATTAGTATTGCGTCTTTGGAGAGTCTGAGCGTCTCCGACTTTAAAAGAAGCTGTGAAGTTTTCATACAGCCACCGTGTCTCCAAGAGGGGGAAAATGAATTAAGTTGTTTATCAGCCTTTATAGCTGTTTGGAAAAAACTGGTCTCATTTTCACACTTGCTCATATTTATGAAATTATTCGGTCCAATTTAAGAAACGCCTTTCTTACGCTCCAGCACGTAAAGGTTCGTACAAACCTCCAGTTCAAGGGGAAAAAGTGCTTCTTCTCCCGATCCCGCCCATGTATTTTTGAATCATAAAACCTCACACATAAACACATAAATGAACATGAAGCAAAATTAAGAAGAAAGCAGACTTATTTTCTCATTGAGCAGCATCTTTTGAATTGGACAGTGGCTTTTGAATGAGTCTGGTGGGGATCGTGAAAACCCGTCTCGGAGCCTCCTCGGTGCGCCAGAGAGAGAAAATAATCATAATTACCTAAAAAGAGGTTTATTCATGCAGCATCAGCAGGATGCAACACAGAAAGCTGGAAAAAAAAAAGAACCAGCACTCTCAAAAATAACCTTTAAGTAGTTTCATGTAGTATATTGTAGGCCCTCCACAGTCAGCAAACCCAAACTGCTCTGTACTTTCTCCAGTTTTTGCAACTTGTAAAGAAGGTCACACCTAATTTTGTGATTTTGTGTTGTTTCATTTGATTTCAGCGTTTTTTTGGAGAACACTAAACAGACAAACCTAATTAGGGTTATTTTAGGTGCCATGTCTCGGCTCTGGAGATTGCAATTAAAGACTAGGGCTGAGTCCGAAATCATCCACTCACTCCCTATAGACTGGTACAGTGACAGGGCCGGCACGTGGCATAGGCAGTATAGGCAAATGCTAGGGGCGCCGTCATCATAGGGGGTACCGCTGACAGCGCCCCCTATGATGGTACTCAGTCTACCCCAAAAAGGGGCTTTTATTTTGACACACAAAAACGAAAATCATACTTTCCGTTTAACTTAACCACAGTGGCAGGTAGCCATCATGCCCACTCCACTCCACACTCATGGTGCTAAAAACAATGTTAATAACCCCGAACTCCCATAATGCATTGCAGCACAACAGTCCCGTACTTGCAACCTGCTTTTCAATCGTTACAATATTAAAACTAGTTATTACTGTTAACTCTTAAATTAGAAAAGCTGACATGGATTAAAATGTAAAGCAATGCCCAATTAATATGACTACAAAACAATGCTATTTGATTTCTTTTGTAAGCTTGTTTGATTGTAGCGATCACAGAGCCGGTCCAATGACTGACTGTTGTGCCGCAATGCACCATGGGAGTCCGGGGTTATGAATGTTTTTGCTACCATGAGTGAGGAGGGTAGCTGGGTTGATGGATACCTGCCATTTTTCAGCATTTTCCTACCATATTGTTCGCTAGGGGGCGCAGTATATAACCTTGCCTAGGGCGCCATATTGGGTCGGACTGGCGCTGTATAGTGATGACGTATTTCTGTAGGCCAACCCGGAAAAAATGGCGCCGGTGGTTCCTACGAAAATTCGCCTATATGGGATTTTTGCATTGGATTTTGGATCATTGCAGAAAATCAGCTCTGAGTCAAACACGTTTCTGATGCATTGCTGTTTTGTTCAGCTGGATAATCTTCACAGATGAAACCATTTATATGAAGTTTGAAGCGTTAATGCAGCCGAGAGAAGTAAAAAGCTAACGCTATGCTACAGCGAACTACACTGCTGTCGGTTGATTCTGACGTCACGACCGTTATGCTTCATGGATCTAATCAGCGCTAACGACAAGCTAGCCAAACCGTAGCTTCATAAATTGTTTATTAACCTGAAAAACTGTTTATTGTTTATTAACTGAAAAACACGACTAGAGGCTGTCTTCCTTCCTTCCTTCCTTCCTTCCTTCCTTCCTTCCTTCCTTCCATGTAGGCATGTAGACATGGTCAAGACAACTTGCTGAAGTTCAAACCGAGCATCAGAAAGGGAATGTAAG
>OMNN01034722.1:0-13726 GCA_900302755.1 Chromis chromis | reverse complement strand
AACATCTTGAGGAACATGACAATGGCCCAAGATGTTGATTTGACCTCCAAACTTCCTAGAGCCCATTCTGATCAAGCATCAACAGGATGCAGTGGAACAAGTTGGATTGACAGAGGCCCCACTGCACAAGGAGAGTACCCAAAGGATCCACTGCCAACGTCCTGGTGCCAGACCCCATAGGACACCCTGAGAGGTCCTCTGGTCCATGCCCAATGGTTCAGAGCATTTTTCACCACATAAGGGGGACCAACACAATATTAGGCAGGTGGTCATAATGTTATGCCTGATCGGTGTATGATGCATATTCACTCATTTTTGACCTGCTACATTCTAAACATGCTGCTTACATGTTGGTGCATCATTACTTATGTTCCAGTAATGTAATACGTAACAACTTCTCACTTAAGCTGCACAAGAATTCTTGAAATAATGCATTTTTAAACTGCGATGCTGATATTTGTATAGCCAGATCTGAATACTCCCTCCAGTGCTGCACGTTACTGTAAATTGGGACACATGATCCAAAATGACACATATGCCGGCGCTCCTCTCTATAAGCTCGCTTTACAGACATCACAACAACATTCCAGGGTTACATCATATGTCAATATTAGTGTTTGGCGCCACAGATGTCAGCAGAGGGCAGCATGACACCATGAAACGGCAGCACTGGAGCCTGTCTGTATTTACCTATTGCTGGAGGAGGGCCTCGGCTATGTAGTTCACTAGACCAAGCAAAAATTAGAAACAGGCAACCTCTCCCCTCTCCCCTCGCCCCCCATAGAACTTTGCATTTAAGCTCTCTGTCTATTTTTTTATTTTTTTGCCAGGGCAGTTTTTAGAAAAGCCTCTCATTACAGTGAGCCGCATGCTTTCCAGACTGCTGCCATGGCCAAAAAAAGGCGAGAGCGCTGAGCTGTGATCCTGTGAGAGGCACACATCTCCCCCCCACCCCCCACCCCCCAAGGCTCCATTTCAGGACCTGCAGACCAGCCTGACTACGAGTGCACTGTTCCATGCTCGACAGCTACCATGGAAACGCCCTGCGAATGGGCGTGGGAGTGTGAGTCACATGGTCACCAAAAGGGTAAACAAGTCCCATTCATAACCGCAACACAGCCCCATGCATATTACCAAGAAGAACTGATAACCAAAGGACATCCTGTGTGCAGGTTTTTTTTTTTCCCGACGGTATTTCCCTCAAATCTTGCATCAAATGTTTGATCTCCTAATCTGATTGTCTGTCCAGTCGCTGTCTCCTCATCCCCCACATTAAAACAGATCATTTACAGTGATGCTGAACTTTACAGGGCAGCAGGTACGCATGTGGAACATTCCTAGAGATGGGGTGTCACAGTGAAATAGTTTCCCTTATAGTCACTGATGTATTTTTCGCTGTGAGACAATGTAGCCTATCGATTTAGCGCTCTGTCTCCCTCTGGTTGGATCCTCTTACACTGGGCTTTCCTGAGCCGCTCTATGCCCTTATTTAACTCTGGCCGGATATATTTAGCCCACGGTGCTGACACAAATTTCTGCCAACTAAACAATTTAAGCGAGCATGCGATAAGTGATCCCTCCAGCAAGAGGGCAAATATTCTCCTGCAGCCCCTGTTGGCTTCCATGGAGGAGAGAACTACTAAGGGAAAATGAAAAACAACTTTGTCACTGTCCCCTGAAATAGCCTTGGAAAATCAACAGATGTGAAATAAATGTAGCGAGCCACTTCTGTTTAGAGATTTAAGGAACATCTGGCACGCTCTCCGATATCCTTTATCCAACATGCAGCATAAGAATTGCATAATTGAGATTTCAGAGGCGTCAAATGAAGATGAACGGCTGAAATAAAGAATTCCTCGACAGCAAGCTGGCCTAAACAGCCTGATTTCAGTGGTGTTGCGTCAGAGTGGGGGGTCCCTTGGTGTATTCCTCACGAAGATCATGGAAAAGCAGTTGTGGGGCCTCCCTTCTCTCCATACAGGAGGCCTCCAGGTTGTTTCCCTGAAATTCTTAAGGCATGTGCTTATGTTTTTTTGCAACTCGCACAAGGATTTCTTTTTTTTCTCAATCGAGATGCCAAAAAGTTTCCCTCCCGAAGCAAAAGCAGCAATTATATCACACAGCCAAATCCACACTTTATGATTGTGTCACACACCAGACGAGACAGACAAACAACACAGGGCTTCTCAATATAGTGCGAGAAAACAACTCGTATTAGGTTTTTCATAACGGCGAAGAAGAAGAAGAAAAAAAAAAAGGGAGTCTGGGAAAATACCTCAAAGAAAAAGCCACAGATGGCGGGTGAAGAACAAAAAAACCACATTCCTGAGTAAACACACATGTGCGAACCCTCACATGAGCGCCGGCAAATATCTGGAGCCGAGGGAAGGGGGGGGGAAAGACATGCAACAGTCTCGATATGTCCTGCGATGCACTCGGCTCCGGGAGGTGGAGTTTTGCACAATCCACACTTGTAAAACAATGACTGCAAGATTCCCCAAACGTCTGGAATTCAGACACTTCAACAACTCCAAAGGCGTTCTCTGTGTGTGCTCATGTTAGAAGCCTCTCTTTCATTTCACTCCCCTGCTTAGAATAACAACAACACTGTTTCATTCCTGAAGGCTGATGACTAATAACCACAGTTGTGCCATTTACCCCGCTAACAATATTATCACCAATTTATGCCAGCACTGCTCAAATAACAGCCCCCTTTATATACACACCTTTCATGGCTGAGCTTGTTTGTTAAGCCGGCTGTGGGAAGCAAAAGCATGCCTGTTTTCTTCCTTGGGTGTGCATGTTGTTTTGAAAAAAGGGACAGACCCCTTTTTAAGACTATTTGCGGCTTGTTTAGGAGGGGGAAAAAGAAGGCTAGAACCAGGCAAAAACTCCACGTTTGCAGCTAAAACAGTTTAATATGTGCCTTTTTTTTTTTTTTTGTTCAGTGATGTTTTTAAAGTCAGGGATCTGGTCAGGCTCATGGCTGCACTTCAGTTCCAGCAGGTAACTGTGGGGCCCAGAGTTCTTCCTAAAATAAACAGCAAATCAAAGACTCCTGCGCTCATGCCTCAGTGATAAATGCAGAGTTGGCTTCTCTGGATTCTTTGTTATTCTTCTTCTCTTTTTGGGGAACTGGGTTCACCAGAAAGCAGACTTGTTGCTGCAATGACAGACTACTACTCCACTCCGCTGAGAAAGCTCTCCTTGCACTTTTTTTTCTCCCCTTTCTCCTCCAAGGGGGAGGTGTAGTTCTGTACAGACGGGAGGCGCGCAGCCCTCTGCTCTTTCTCCAGCGCAGCACATTTGGTGGGATATTATGTGAAGGAAATGGAGAGCATAGCTGCGCGGTGAGTCACGCTGTTTACTGGTAAAAGCGACAACCAGCGGCAGGGAATCACACCCTCCTGATCTGACGTTTCCTGGAAAATCCCGTTGTTTCGCGGGGAGGAAGGAAAAGTACAGAAGAAACCTTGGAAAAGGGTTGGCATGATCGCCGGAACGTTTTTTTGCGCGGAAAAGGGAGGAGAACTCACTTGAATATCTGTGAGGAGATATTCTCCCAAGCCGTTAGACGCTGGGATTCAAAGAAATGTCAAGAATGCAAAAAAGGCGGGTGGGGGGGGAAGCAACATACCAGTCCTGCTTTCATCCAAAAACCTTAAATACTGCTATTAAAAAACAATAAAGTCTACTGCTTTTCCTTAAAAACAACTAGCTGAGGCACTGGCAGGTGGAATTTGACAGCAGAGCATACATTATGAGTGTTCTGGAGCTATAAAGTGAAGTTTGAGTCAGCACGTTGCCATCGGCCCCATTAAGAATCAACAAGGAATTCCCAATTACACAAGCCCACAAGCTAAACCTGACTGTTCCCACACATCTGGCCATGATGAGGTGACAGCAGCAGGGTTCAGATCCAGCCATTCTGACAGAAAAGCAAGAACGTGCGGGTGGCAGAGTGAGCACTCTCAGACACTATAAACCTGTCATTTTCGACGGATGCAAGACAGAGCTGTCCACACAGTCACCTCTTACTGCCTGTATACTCTCTGTTTGGCATGTTATTAAATCACCCAGCTTCCAAAGTCAATAATCAGAACTCTTTTTTTCTCTCTCTTTTTTTTTTCCAGTATGAGGAGCAAAACACATCATAGCAAAAACGTGTTCCCTGTGAGTCATCGCATCACTAACCACAAATATTTCACTTTCACAACACTCCACCACAGAAACGCTTTTGCACTCTCGCGCTGCTTTCATCCATCAGCCACTGTCCAGCACAAATGACTGCAATACTGAACACAATTTTTGCCTATATGCTGTGTGTCTTCAGGGGAATTTCTCCCACTGCGCCTCTGTGGTAAAATGAGTCAGCTGCTGTAACTTCTCCATGCCCCCCCCTCCAAAAAAAAGACATCAACACTTTGGTGATTGAACCACATGTTAACCTCATGACAGAGGAGTGCACCCGCTCTCACTGTCTCTGTGTCTGAGAGACACACAGTGCACCCACCAGAAACAGCAGTGAATCAGAAAAAGCCTTCTGGGCACAGATCTGTGACCATCAAAGTGGAACAAGTTACTCAGACACTAATATTTTCCACATATTAATCACAATGGCATTTTTAAAAAAGGTCACAAGTTATTCAGTAAAGGACAAACCAAATGGCGGACACAGAACACTGTGAAGCAGAAGAGGTATTATTAGGTCACTGTCCAAAAATTCACTGAGATCATTGTATTTTCAGGACACACTTTCCTTATCTGTGGAGATTTATGTGGAACAGAAATCCCAGCTAAACAGGGCGATAAGATAAATCCCATTTCGTCTTCCTGAGTGATTTATTGTTTGTGGAAACAGGCGCCCCTCCTGCTGTTTAGTGACTGCTTGTTTCTCCTGTGGAGGCCAGTCAGCCCTGGTGGTCTAACTTCACGTCGTGCCCTTTGTCCCACATGTCTAAAATGCAGACCACGTGTTGATTCCAATGTCAAAAGCAGCCTTGGTATTTTTTTTGCATTATTTAGCAGTCTGTGTGCAGTGAATTGAAGGAGAGTGGCAGAATTAAAGGGGAAATGTTTTACATAAATTAGCTGTAAGAGGGCAGTGAGTGAAGTTTCTTTCACTTCCATTTTCCCCAAAAGCGCACGCCCGTGACAAAGAAGTAGGCTATAAATAGCTGGCAAATAAAAACAACAATTTTATTTTCTAATGAATTTTACAAAAAATGCTTCTGTGGCTCTCAGTAGTCTACTAACATGTCTTTAATTTATTTATATTTTTTTAATATTTACAATATTACAGTAACGGAACAGTTTCGTGCGTAAAAGTGGGATTTTATATACATTTTGCCAATATGTTAGTCGAATACGCCCCTATGCTGTCGATTTCTGTGCTCCTTATAAACTTTGTTACATTTATAATCATTTTCAAAATAAATAGTCTGAAGTCAATGTCACAATTAACCCACTTAAATGAATTATAGCGTCGTGCGTAAAGGCTGGACATGCGCAAAAAGTGGCATAAAATAGTAAAAAAAAAAATGAGCAGAAAATCTAAATTAATTTTGACATACTTGTCCTCACTTTCTAGTTGCGACATCTCCAAGGACTCAGCCACTTTTTTGTGCGGTATTGTGTTATGTTTCTCCGACACAACACGTGTCCGCAACGTCTGAAACAATCCGCAAAGTCAACATCAACTTTCATAACCGGGGGATCCAAACTTTATCCTACGTGACGGGCGTGTGTGTAGCCGACACAAGTCTGCCTGCGCCCGGTATGTCAACCGTGAGAACTTGAGCAATTTCGAGAGGAATGTCAAAACATCATCCTGAAAAAATGAAAAAAATAAATGAAAAAAAAAGAACAACAAGCTCACCTCTGCGGACGCGGGTATCTGTTGGAGCCGGAATGCGTAAAAGTGGCGGAGTAGGTTTTCCTTTTTAGATCCGACGGTAGTAAGTTGACACAGTTGCTGTAACAGCGTCCAGCGGCCGGGCAGCGGTGTATCCTCGTACTAAATTAACTACAAAACAACAACAATGTACCAACATTCCACGCTCTGCTTCCGCAAGCACTCACGTCACCGATTCCTCGTGACCGCCCCCTCCATTCATGAAAATAACTTTCTGCTGACGTCAGTCTGGGAAGGAGGGGGGGAGGAGGGAGGGGAGGATGAGGAGAGGGGGGGCTGAAGCCAGAAATAGAAGATAGATACTGCTGGCAACTGCTTTTGCTTACTTTACAAAACTAATCAAAGTGAGTCCTTGTTGCCAACATCAGCCAAGGAGGAAGAAAAAAAAAAAACTCCAAAACTTTAAGGAAGTCATAAACTCTCTAAAATCCACTTCACCCCCCTCCTCTCTTCTAACTCCTTCATGCTCAGGTCTGCACTACAAGGTATTCAAAAATGTGCATTAAGTGAGGGAAAACAGCGACCTCCTCCCTCCGCCTTTTTCTTTGAGCAGCAGCATTCCATTCCTGAGGAAAGTATGTGGTGTAGTAGCCCAGCAGTCACAGGATTTCTCTTATTTTAACTGCACTGCTGCCAGTAACGTCACAGGTTATTCTGGGTAATTAAGTACCGAATGTAAATATGTTAAGTCGGCAGCCTTTTAAGGCCTGCGTGGTTTTTCCTGCTCAGCTATTTGACATGAGAAGACCCCAAAGCTGCCTCAGACTGTGTTAAAAACAGTGTATTTGCACCATAAGCAATGAGGGATACACATATTTCCCCATTTTCTCCTACACCATGCTTTACAGCAGTGTTTTAAACATAAACATCTGGAAACCTCTGTAGCCGATGAAATGAAGATGTAGAATCTGGTTAGTTGTATGCATATTTTCATCAGCTGGTGCCAGTTTACTCATTTGTGTCGAGTGATTTGTGCTAATTAAACAAACACGGTTCAAAACTATATAAAGCTGTCAAATAGAGCCTTTCAAAAAACTACAAACTTGACAGAAAACTCCATGCTAATGAGCCGTAATTGCACTTTTACCAGACATGTTGACAAACCCAAAGTACTGCCAGTGAAGGACCGGTGGTTTTCCTTGTTTTATTTAGTTTGCTTTTTAAACTTCATTTACCATTTTAGGTCCAAAAAGCAACGTGAATCATTTTTGTTCCATGATGGCCTCTGTTTGGCGGCGCTATGTTTAGCCACCGTGGAGACAAAAGAGGAAACACAGACACGCACAAATAAACACACACACACATGGTGTCAGATGCATGACGTGAGCTTGACCTTATGACTAGCGGCTGATAAGTGATTGAATAATAAATGCTGAGTTTGATTTTTACCAGAGGCAACGAGAAACAAACACATTGCGAGGCTCATTAAACAGTCGACTCTCTATCGTGAGGAGGGTTTATGTTTTGTTTTTTTTACTGTTTTTCCAAAGTGCTGACGTTAGACGCCGAACACTGACTAATCTGAGTCACAGGAGGAATACTCCCTTATTTCATCAAAGGCCTCTTCCAGCCAAACTGACTAACTCCTCAAACTCCACTTGCTCTACCTTTTGGCTCGGTGCCAGATAAGCAGATTAAATTTATGGTTACTGTCATCGTTTACGGATAATGACTCAGCAGATCAACCTCTTCCCCTGAATCGCATGTGGAATCAATTTTTAGTTTGCTGAAGACGGTGGGCCTGACTCTTTCATCTTCACTGGAGCATGTTTCGAGTAAATAGCAAATGAACCAGATGAGTAACCAGCTTTGAGTCCTGGTTAGCTTGTATCACCGTCACATTTACCGCAAGCAACAACACATTATTTCCTTTCTGTAGCTCCTCTGTAATGAGTTAGGTACACATATCGTTTGTTTGGTATTTTCTAGATGAAATCAGATAGCCCTGTCAGGAAGGACATTCTTAGCACATGATAAAGCATCAAGCAGGAAGTTTGAGAGGGTGTTGGGTTTGCTTTCGTCATATTAGATTAGAGATGAGATGTGATTTCTGTACATTATATGAGAGTAGATAGAATATACTAGATTAGGAGTGTTTTAGATGAGACTACATTACACTTTATTGCAGCAGACCACATCATATTGTTGATGGTGAGATTAACTGAGATGTGATTGCATTTGATTAGAAATGTGACAACATCGTGGAGTTGGGGTTACAAGAAATTAGAGAGGATGCTACGTGAGATGTGATTGGAGGATGAATGAGATGGGATTAGGTTATATTCAAATGGTAGAGAGATGAGATGAGACTGGATTACATTAGATTAATGTAATATGAGACATAAAAGGTGGTTAGCTGAGATACCAGAGAGGAAATGGAAAAAAAAAAGATATTAGATGAGCTGTGATATGGAGTGATATGTATTATGTTAGAGATGAAATTAGATGACATTAAAATAGAGATGCAATGGGATGAGATAGAAATAGATAGGATTGTATTTAGTTGGAGTAGATTTGACACGAGGTGGGGTTTCAGTTCAATTCAATTCAATTATAGATGAGATTTGCTGTGGGATGAGATGGGAATGCTTAGATTGAGATTAGATGAGAATGAGATTACCTTTCACAAAAAACGAGATAACGTTGAATTAGGTGAAATTAGATAAAAATTAGATTGCATTAAATTTTATGGCACATTAGATGATATGATATTGAGCAACATTAGATTAGAATATGTGATAGGTCTAGATGAGAATGAGATTAGGTTACACAAAATAAGATATGATATTAGATGAGATGAGATCAAATTTGATTACATTGGGTTTGACATGGCATTCAGTGAGATGGCATGAGAGTAAATGAGATGAGTTTAAATGAGAATGAGATTTCACAAAGAGAGATGAGGTCAGATGAGCTGAAATCAGTTGAAACTAGATTACATTAAATATGATGGCACATTGGATGGTATGATATTGAGCTACATTAGATCAGAATAGAGATGTGATGGGTCTCGATGAGAATGAACAAGAGAAGAGATGAGATGATATTAGATGAGGTGAGATTAGATCAAATTTGATTACGTTGGGTTTAATAGGGCACTCAGTGAGATGGCATGAGAGTAAATGAGATGAGGTTAGATGAGAACGACATTATATTTGATGACAGAAGAGATGAGGTTAGATGAGGTGAAATTACATAGAATTAGATTACATTCAACTGAATATGTCATTAGATGAGATGGAATAAGAGTAAATGAGATGAGTTTAAATGAGAATGAGATTTCACAAAGAGATGAGGTTAGATGAGGTGAAATCAGTTGAAATGAGATTACATTAGATTGTAAATAAATAAAATGGCATGAGATGAGAGTAAATGAGATGACCCTGGCTTACATTAGAATAGAGATGTGGTGGGTTTAGAGAAATGAGATTACATTTCACAAAAGAAGAGATGAGATTAGATGAGGTGAGATGACAGCAGATGAAAGGAAATGAGAATAAATGAGATGAGACTAATTGCATTAGAATAGAGACGAGATTTCATGAGAATGAGATTGTGTTGAATTCAAGTAGAGATCAGATTAAATGACATGAGATTACATGAGACTCAAAATAAATTGAAATAAAATGGGGTTGTCAGACTAGAGATTAGATAAGATTACACTGTAGTCATTTAGAGATTATGTGTGATTAGATGAGATGGTAGAGATGAGACGGGATACAGTGAGGTAATACAGGCTGGCAACAATGAAAATGAAACAGGACAATAGCACATGTGGTGTCTGTTTCCTTGCAGACTCTCCCAGACAAAGAAGAAGAAGAAGACACGACTGGTGAGACGAAGCCACTGCAGGACCACCTCTGATATTCTGCATCAGTCAGACACCCAGCTGCTCAGTCAATGCCATACCACCCAATTACTGTCCATCTGGCAGCGGCGGATGACCTCAAATACACCCGTCGTGTCCAGCACAACAAAAACAGTGGAGCATGTGCAGTAGACTTTTCGTTAGATCGACGTGCTGTGGGGTCTGGGCTCTTGCAGGCAGTTTTGGATTACAGGAAGTAACATTGAGTCACTAATCTTGCTTCTTTCTGACTCAGACTGTTGAACTCGGAAATCTGATCTGGTACAAAGAGGCCCCCTGTTGTAAGGGGATCATTTTTTTTCCTCGTCCAAATGCTGCAAATTATTAGTGAGAAAAGGGCGGATATTAACCATACAGAACATTTTAAAGCGAAGTAATAGCAATGAGCCAAACAATTACTGAATTCTGCATCAAGTTTTTCTCCCATTAGGTGTTTTCCACGTTATTCGGGAACAGCTTTGCCTGAAAATACCCGACACATTAGACAGCCGCCCCTGGCAGCGTTCAAGCCCATACGTAATCTCAAAAGTTACAGAATTGTTTTTGCAGATTTGTAGACTTCCCTTATGACACAAGCTTTTTTTTTTTTTTTTTAATTCGGAGCATTTACTGAACATTCCACTGACTTCACCGAAATGTGTTTCATATGAAAACACTTTACGTAACCAGCTGGCGGCCCGGAGCTGCATGGAAAGGAACACGGCAGAGTTACAGTAGTAGTGGTGACAGCAGGAGCTGGAGGAGGCCGTGGTGGACTCCTTAAGGCCTCATGGCCGCTACTAGAGTTCAGGAAGATTCTCTTATAGCTTAAAAATTTAAATACATGGATTTTGGGTACAGCAAGCTGAAATACAGTTAATGCCATCGTCAAGGAGCACCTCTGTTAAACACAGAAGGAGAAAGTGACCTCTTTCTATTCCTGATAGTCTTGTCACAGCTGAGCAATGCCCAAGGAATGAACAAATCACTGCCGCTGACCATGGGTGGGACTAAATATGGACTATTATTAAGGGCGGTAAAGTTTGGGTGCTTTGATTCTGTTTGTCTCAGGACATAGATTTCTAAAAGTCCTAGAAATTACTTTTTTATCTGTCATTTCTCCAAAAAAAAGAGTCATATAACTCTTAGATTTACAGCTTTCTTCATAAAAAGAGAGAAACCTGCATCTTGTTCATCTTGGCTGCAATAAATGCTGCATTTCTTTTAATATCATGGTATATTCTTCTGTATAAAAGTAGCCCCTGTTTTGTTTTTGTTTTAATTCATTTTTTATTAAGTTTGCATACAGTTCTGTTGGTAAGATATGAGGATGTAGCCAGTAAGAAATGACAAGTTTAGTAGAATGGAGACTGCTGCCACCTTGTGTTGCATCACTGGAATTTAAAGCCAGCGTGAAATCCAACTACCCCTGGCTTTTTCCCTCCATGACTTATACTTTTACGTTGGAATGATGACAGAACTTTCTTCGGGGATGAGGAGTCATGTTTTTCCTCAGAAGCGATTCTTGGGAAGTAACAGTCAGAATCAGATGGGATTATGAGGGGCTGTCCCACCCCTTAATTCAAGACAAAGCTCCTAGAAGCACACATTCAAATGTGGAAAAAATGGTTCAGAATTAAATTTTACTTAACAAAGTTCACAGTTTCTTGCCAAAGGTGTAATTTTTTGAAAACGTAAGACAAATAGATGTGTTATAAATGTAGTGTATTAGATGGATTGTAATCACAGATGACAGATGAAAACATTGGAATATCAGCCTCATGAGGTTGAGGTGGGAAAGTGAGAGCGACCGCTTGTCCTAGTCACCCCCACTGTGGGCCCTTGAGCAAGGCCCTTAACCCCTGACTGCTCCCCGGGCGCTGCACCGTGGCAGCCCACTGCTACTAGTATGCATAGTTAAGGTTAACTTTGAATAGGATGGGTCAATGCAGAGAAGGGGTTTCCCCAAGTGGATCAATAAAGGTTAGATTAGATGAGATTAGATTATGTTTATTAGAATACTAGTGTTGCTATACATTGTTAAACCATGTGAATATTGTGTATAATACATCTGATTATAAATATCAGAGGGAAGAACTAGAGTTTATTTATTGATCACATAACATTATTCACACAGGAACACAGAGAAGGGAAAAAAACTAGAGTTAAAGACGAGGTAGAAGGAAAATGTTTGGACCAGTTTGACGCTGCGGTGTGCAGAAATTATGATGACTACAATTATGATCATGAGATTGCAAAATATCTGCAGACACTGACACTAGTGATGGGAAAAACTTTCCCAAACACTCAGTGAACCACATCAAGCAATTGTCACCGACTGTGCTTGAAATGATTCATTGTTTTGAAGCGTGTGACGCAGTCAAAGGGATGACATCTGCTGGCCATTTCTTGTTCTTGCATTTGCTCCCACATGGGTCATTGGAAAGTCCCCATGAAGAAGCTGTGAACCATAAATCAGCTGAGTGCTGTCATGATCTGGGTTTTGTTCGGTATAGAAGATTGTGTATAAAATTATCACTCCAAAACAGAAACAATCAACTGTTGAATATGGCAGACGAGGGATTTTAAAACCAGCAGGACAGCAAGGCCTCACAGTGATGCAGTTATTCATGTGTTTATGAGACATTTTAGCACTGAAAGTTATGCATCATTTCAAACAACAATCATATATCAGATGTTGTAATACTGTAATGTTGCTCATAGGGATTTTTTTTTATTTTTAATTTAAAAATTTGATTAACTTTATTAATCCCTAAATTCGGGAAATTGTCTTTTCGCATATCCAGGTGGGGTCAGAGCGCAGGGTCAGCCACGTTACAGTGCCCATGCAGCAAGAAGGGTTAAGGGCCTTGCTCAAGGACCCAACAATGGCTGCAATGGGGGTTCGATCTTCTGATCCGTAGTCCAGAGACTATATTGTTGCACCACCACTGCCCCCACAATCTTTGGATGTGTCGGATTTTCAGTATATATGATTTAGTAGGGTGTTAACTTTGATTAAAAATCCTCATTAGTCAGGTAATTTCTTAGAATATATAATATTGCAGGGTCATAACTTTAATGATTAGTCAGGCAAGTTTGCATAATGAATAATATTCTAGGATCTTAACCTTAATATTTAATGTAGTGAGGTAAATGTCTATTTTTGTAGGATTTTAACCATAATATTTAAGTTAATCAGGTAAATTTGCATAAATATTAATGTAGCAGGGTCTTAACCTTAATACTGAAACTTGTTAGGTAAATTCAGATTGCCAACTTGGAAAGTGCTGTATAGATAAAGTTATTATTCTACAGGCTGCAGCCAGGTATGCTTGTACACCTCCGTCTGTTTTAAAATTATTGCTTTGGAGGTGATGACTGGAAAAAGCATGTTATGTTCTTAACAGTATGTGAGTGTAATGTCTAAATTCATTAACCAGGTTTAGTCGCTGGGGCCACCAGACGGCACATACACATACAGTATGTGCAGTGGTTATAGTAGATAACTGCACATCTATTAAGTTTACTTAGCATAAGGATACTTGTGGTGGATCTTTACACTATGTACACATTGCTGCACTATGTGAATCATTGTTTTGCTGGCTTGTTGTCTTTCCCTTCACCTCAGCCGGTTGAGATAAATGGCCGTCCTCCCTGAGCCCGGTTCTACCGGAGGTTTTTACTTTTAAAAGTTTTTTCTTCCCACTCTTGCCAAGTGCTGCTCAAAAGGAATCCAAAGCAATCTTTGGATTTGATGGATTTCTCTCTATAATTTTGTGAGATCTATGTGAAGGGCCTTGAGATGACATATGTTGTGAACTGGTGCTACATAAATAACACTAAACTGAATTGAACTGAGAAGTAATTTGGGCGACTAATTGTTTAAATAGTCCAGGAGAAAAGATGCAGGTGCTGTTGAGGAGAAAAAGTACATCCATAAATTCACCCATTGCACTTAACAG
>OMNN01034719.1:3209-27892 GCA_900302755.1 Chromis chromis | reverse complement strand
ATGACTTAAGAATGAGAAAGGAATATATGCACATATTGAAATTACTGTCATTATTTTCTTCATTGAGAAATTCATGTGTAGTATTCTACTAGCAGAGGTGACAAAGAGGGCAATTTTTTGTGATGCACTGCAGAGATATTATCACACATCTAGATATATACATATCTATGCAGTGACAAAGCTGTAGCTATGATTATATTTGATTTATATTCAAAGCTCACCTGAGAAGAAGGTTTGAGAGTTTGGATGTGAACCCGTCGGGCTCTAAGGGTTAAATGGAGAAACAAATGTGCTGCTTCTATAATCTGTACTTGTGGTTTGTCTTGCTTCCACTTCCTTGATGCTCCCTGTTCAAAAGCTGCTCGACTCACAGAGAAACAGCCAGTGAGGAACAGGTTCAGGTTCTCTCAGCTGTCAACATGTCT
Source organism: Chromis chromis (assembly GCA_900302755.1). Taxonomy (NCBI): domain Eukaryota; kingdom Metazoa; phylum Chordata; class Actinopteri; family Pomacentridae; genus Chromis; species Chromis chromis. The sequence goes on along the minus strand of OMNN01034719.1, from coordinate 27,467 downwards.
ACAGATGGACAAGCAGCAAAGAAGACTCTGAATGTGAAATACAGCAGAAAGAACCGAGGAGAAGAAGAAGACGAGAGTCGGGTGGAGATCTACGAGGATGAAGACGTTCTGACACACAGTCAGGCTGATCTGAGCCACCACAAAGTCAGTAAGTAGAAATGAACTAAATGTTGAACAGGAACACTGAGATGTTTGTGAATGTTTGATTAAATCCTAAACAATTCATTTCTTTCATCAGTTCACTTTGTGGTGTGACACGAGAATCAGTGTTGTAATTCTTAATCTAGTCAGTCTGTGTCAGTTCAGATATTTGAGACCCAAAATAAAGTTGTGTGAATTATTTTGGGTGACGTTTAAGAATATAACATGTTTTCAGAGTTTTTTGTATTTTCACCCTCAGAAAACTCTGTTAACTTTGAAGTTAAAGGTTGAACATCTCCACAAATAGAACTCTGAGAGCCATGAGATTTGCTCCTTGTATGGGAACAGTCAACATATGAGGCAAAACACACATATGTTGTTAAATTTCAACATGAACACACCATGGAAACAAATTGTAACTTTGCTCGTATAATGACAACCAGGGGTGGACTGGGGCAAAAAAATCAGCCCTGGTATTTCTGGCCCAGAACGGCCCACAACATTATCGGTTGACTGAACCAAGCACTGATGTTTTATATCAAAACTATTACTATTAACTCTTAAAATGAAAAAACTTGCACCGATTAAAATGTGAAGCAATGCCCAATTAATATGACTACATAGCTCAGATGTTCTATATAGTTGCTTAGCTCACTGTGTTAGGGTGCTAGCACATGACTTTTGTATTTTAGCGGTGGTCATGGGTTCGAGTCCTGCTCAAGACTTTTTGCTGCATGTCACTCTTCTCTCTGTCTACCCCCGATTACACTCTGTCTCTGTCAATAAAAGGAAAAATCTCTCCCAAAAAATATAAAAAAAAACCAAAACAATGTTATTTGATTTCTTTTGTAAGCATATATAAATCGTAGATGGAGGGGGGCGCCATATAAAATCTCATCTAGTTCGCCACATTGGGTAGGTCCGGGTAGCGCCAGGATCAGGCAGGTATTCTACTATCGGATGCTGCTGCTGGCGCTGCTGGACCAAATAACGCAGTTATTCTGCTGCATGTGGAGGCCTTCTGCTTCCAGTGTTTTCATTTTTTTCATTTGTTGCTTTTGAGCGCATTTCTCCAGTGGTTGTTTTCCCATGTTGTCAGACTCTCCTCACCTAACTTCGGCTCACTTGCCGTCACTCTGTTAGCCCCGCCCATCCAGCAACTGGGTGATTGACAGGCCCTGACTGACAGTTAACCAATGGGATGTGTCGATGGGCTGTGCCGAATGGCCAGTCAGCCACATAACCAGACAACTGTCCGGCCAATTATATGGGGTTAAAAAAAACCCAAAAAAACCTGTTGACCGGCCCCCACTAGACACCGGCCCACCGGGAAAGTTCCCGGTATGCCCGATGGCCAGTCCGCCCCTGTCCACATATTCACATTGATCCACTGTGCTGTTGGAGATGAGGTGCTTTGATTTGGATTTAGATCCAGGGTCAGAGTTCACAGTCCTGACAGCATGAGGGAGGAAGTTCTGTGTTTGCTTATATGTTGCACCGCCAGAGTCTAGCCACTCAAACAGAAAAAAAGTCCATCGCTGGATTAATGGTGGTCTTCCATGATCTTATTTGCCCTGACGACACTCAACTGACCTCAGTATCCTCTGCAGGGCTCTCCGGTCATGGCCAATGCTGTTCCTGTACTACTGGGTGATGTTCCCAGTGAGGGCGCTCTTCAGTACCACAACTTAATTGTAAAATGTCCTTAATACCTGCAGGGAGACTCTGAATTTCCTCAGCTGTCTGAGGTGATGGAGACGCTGCCTCACCTTCTTCACCTGGTTGTTTGGTCCATGATAGATCATCAGAGATGTGCAGTTACTTAAAGCTGCACACCCTCTCACATGTGATCTGTTAATACTCTTCTGTTGTCTTCTCCCAAAGTTCTTACACCCCTCACCATGTGCCAAGTTGTCTTTGTATTATCTGCCTCAGCACTCGGCCATTCCTTCATCTGTTTGTCCTCAAGGCCTGTTTTGTGACCCTGGACTCTCCTGCTCCCCCAGCTTTGTCTGCCTGTTTTTTGGGACCTTGTAAAAAAATTTTTTTTTTAAATTTGAGTAAACTTTGACCTTACAGGTACTTGTTCCATGTTGTGCTTTTGGGTCTTTTATTCTGACCTGCGACATCACATCTCTTGGTGTTCCTGTACAGCAACTGTCTTATAAGTCATCAAAGTTGGCAAAATAAAAAAAAAGTGAGTAGCTCTATATAAAAAAAGATCCAAAAGTCAATTCAAATTAATAAATTTTTTGATTCATTGTGAACCTAAATTAGAACTTTGTGGCACCAATTTTCTGACAGGCTTAGTGGGTGGTTCTCCTTAAATTGTGACACTATATCCAATGATGCTCCCGACTGAACCAAACTCAAGCAAAGGATTGATTAGTTGGGTGCCATCCTTAGAACTGTCCTCCTTGGTTTAAAAGTGTGTTCTGGCTTTATCTTGCAAAGAACATGGGTAGTAAAAGTGTCACTCCAAAACACAAGTTGAACACTGGCACAACAAAACTCAAAGGTGTGTTGAAACTTTCTTGGCTTATGACAACCTATAAGTGCAATTACAAAAATTTGGAAGATAACGAGTAGCTCCCTGTTGTCTCTTTCCTCATCTAACTGGAAACATTGAAGGAAGATATGAAACGTGTCCACAAACTGAATCTGAAATATGCCAAATCACCAGGTTTAACTTGTTCAAAAGGCAGAGGGCAGCACTGGAGTGGTTAGTGTGGAAGCCATTACAATAAAGCCTCCCAATCACACTGTATGAGATTGAAATCCTCACTTTCCTTTAACAGCAAACACATGTTGCATCTCTTATACAATTTGTTCAACATCAAAAAGAATATGTTGCCATTATCTCTCTGCATGTAAGATTAACTGAAACCAAAGATCTCAATTCAACTCTTATTTTTCAGTGTTTGGACATAATTTTCATACCACATCTGTTTTTCGTGTTGATTACGTTTATTCGACTGTATGATTTCTTTTGATTGGCTTCCCAGCTATTTGTACTTTAATTTTTATCCTTTTCTTGGCCTCAGCTGAAAATTAATCACATCTCCCTGAGATAAATTCAGAGATTCTGAAGTCCAGAAGTATGTACAATGTGCCACTATGATTGATGATATTTTCCAGGGATGATAAGGGTGAAAGATAATTGATATGAAAGGATTAGAGATATGAGGCAGACATGCTTATTGTTGAATAAATACCAAGGAATAAAAACTCTCTTTTTTTATGTTTCTGCAGTTCTTGGAAAGAAGCATAAAGGACTGCATGTTTCCTACCACATCAACTAGAGTTAAAGGAAACAAAAAACAGCCACAAGGAGGGTGAAAATTGGCCAAAACAGAAATCCAAATGAATGACTTTGTTGCTTAGCATCTGCTGGATTGGCAACTGATGCTAATATGAGATTAAAAGGTTTTCCAGCTTGTTAAAGTAAGAGATAATTGACCATCCCTTGATTTCCTAAGTTTTATCCTAAATTAAACATCATATTCCAATTATAATCCTAAAACCAGGTCTTAACCTTAAACAGCCCTTTTGGGAAACCCTGGTGGCCAATAGGGGTTAAAGATGCCAACTGGGAGCATTTGTTTCTCCATTGTCCTCTCCACTGATTTCCTGTCATCTGTCTACTACTTTCTCTGTAATAAGGGCAAAAACAAATGACTAAAATAAATACTTAAAGCAGCCTTTTGAAGGTTCAGCCAATGTGACCACAGGCCAAGATTTGTCACTAAGACAGATGCACGACAGCACACAGCCCTCCAATGTGACACATGACTTCAAAAACCTCCTGTGTTACATCACCACGAAAGACGCGTTAGGGTTGAAACCAAGTGCACCAGCAGTGTTGACAACCATTTAGCATCTTTTCCGCGGGATCGGAGAAATCTGTTTCTGATTAATTAGAAAAATTCAGACTCGGTGACGGAGGGGGAGCAGAGTAAACACCAGCGCTGACACCATTAGTCACTCCTCCCCTGAGCCCCATCACTTTTATGTAATTCTAAACTTACGCTGCTGGTCGGAAACACATATTCTACTCTTTAATGTGACAACATATCATCTGCTAATTGTGTTTTCATTGAGTCATTCACAATAATTACCGTCCATGAATGAAACTGGCTGACTCAATTAAAAATGGCTTGCAAATTACGAGATATAATTGCTGCAGCCATCTTTTGCTTGCAGTTATTGTTTGAGTGTTATGTAAAGTAACCCCATAATTGGTAATTATGCATGCAGCATTAATTGCCAGGAATATAAGGTCACCTCCCACTCAATTAGTCCGTGTCTATTTATCTCAGGCTCGTCTTACTGTATTTCAGAAAAACAACAGTGTTGGGAAGGATTACTGATGCAGTGGTTTTTTTTAATGTGACATTAAAGGTTTTCATTTCTTCATCTTTCGTCCAAGGCCTGCGACCAATAAAACAGACTCTTCTTCCAAAGTCGAGTAAATTCTATTTGCAAAAGCAGAGATCAAAAGTTGTTGAAACGTGAAGCACACTCTAATCAATTCTTTTATATTAACAATCGATCACATGAATGAATAAATATCGTTTCATGAGTGAAAAATGACTTGTTTGGACTTCCATGGGATGCTTTGTGTCAGTTCCAGTTTCAATCAGACTTTGGACATATTTAGTTTAAGCCTCTTTTCATTTCTTTCCTTTCATCCACCTGCTCAGCCGTTGCTTGTCCACAGTCTCCTCTGTTGTGTGCATGGGAACTTGTAATGGGCAGATTAGAAACATGGCTGTTACCTATACATGGCCATGAGTTGGTTTATAGTTATGAAAACAGCTTACTTAAGAAATCAGGTGGTTACTTAAAGGCGCATAAATGCAAACGAATAATGTGTGGCATTAGAAAGTGTGCACTTTTGCTCCTGTAAAAGCATCAGAGGTGAGTACAAAACTGTAAACGTAACCAAATCAAATGTCAAATCTGAATGAAGACAAGTGACATTTATTTGAATTGTTGATTGCCTAATGTAACCAGAAAACTTCTCAACACAAAACAGACTTTAAATCCTAATAAACTTGTCACACTTGAATTTATATACAGTATACATTTTCAGGGTAATAAGTCGAAATAGTCTATTTTACTTTTTGCTGTATTCACATTAAACTGATTATAAGTCTCACTACAGTAAAATAAAACATGACACACAACAGATACAAATCACTGATGTTAATATATCAAAGCCAGGCTTTGAAAGTAATAAGTGCCGTACATAAAACAAATGTCTTGTGTGTGTTCTTTTTGACTGACAACATTATTATGATTTTTTTTATAAACTGCAATAAATCCCCACATATTCAATTATCAAGGTAACAAGAACTTGAAGTGGAAGCAGCAATAATTATCTCTTGATCCCACACCATAAAACATTTCCCATATATCTGCCAGCGAGATTTATACTATTTCATCACTGCCTTGCAGCAAAATTAGTGTTGTTGCTACAACCATGCCTCTGTTTACATCTGTTTAAAACACACGCAAACACATTAGCTGAAAGCTCATGTGTTGTTCAGACTCCAGTAACAAAACCAAACATTTGTCAGCCTTCTGCTTATTTGTGATTTCACTACTAACCCTGTATTGTGCAGTATGCAGGCTTGTAATGTATAATGCTGTGGTAACAGGACTGCGCAAACTGTGAGCTGCCTGTTCTCATCTGACCCCATGAGGCTACATGAGGAAGAAAGACCCCTAACGCTCCTTGTCACCACCTGATGTGCATGCATGAGCAGAAATGGTTTAGGGCATGTAGGGTCCACCATCTGTACTGGATTATATAAAAGCACGAACCACCTTTCTACAGTCTTTGGACACTGGAGGGTTCAGTATCTCCTGTCTTGCTGTGACAAGACGGGTTTAGCAAGATGGAGGTTTTCCCACTTCGAACCTGTCTGCCTTTGAACGTGACCTCGTCTCGAGAAAACAAGCCTTGACAAATCTAAACAGAAGATCACTTGGCTCTTGTGTCAACGATGAATCCTGCTACCCAGCAAGCAGGAAATGTTCCAACAACACTGGCTAATATCACCTACAGGTTCTAATATTTTACGATAGAAAAGGATGTTCTTCACTTCAAATAATCTTCCTGTGAGGTTAAAAGTCAACTGAGACAGAATGAGGATGTTCGGAGGATTATGTCATATTATGTTACATGACAGAAAAAGAAGAACGGTTTCAAAACAACATTAAAAGAATATTTTCAAGATTATATCGATGTTACCTCCCTCTGCACAAACAATATTTTTTATGAATTCAGCGCAATTATTAACAGACATATTGGAAAGTGTAGCATCCTAAACCATCTGCTTGCTCATTAGAAGTTCTGCCTACAGGCTTTTAAAAAAAAACGTTTCCAGCTCTTTGGCAATGGATTTATTAGACGTTGTAAATGGCTGATTTCTCTCAGGAAGCTTTCCAGCATCATTAAAAACTACATTTTTCAGGCCCTCTCCTGAAGAAGAGAAACCTGGATACTTCAGTATTAGGCGACTGTAGGTCTATCGCAAAACTACCATTTATTAGTAAGATTATTGAAAATAAGTTTCTGCATTTGAAGGACATCCTTGACAGCTTTCAATCAGGTTTTCGCTCATGTCATAGCCTTGAAACGGACCCAAAATGAATAATGATTTAGGGAGTCTAAAAGGCCTGATGTTATTAGATCTTAGTGCAGCATATGACACTGTAGATCTTGAACTACTCTTAGATAGACTGGAAAATTGGGTCAGGCTCTCAGGAGTAGTCCTCAGGTGGCTCAGATCAGACAGGGCATTAGGTGTGTAGTTAGTATTTGTAAATATGACTCTGAAAGAACCCCAATAATGTATGGCATTCCACAAGGAATGGTTCCTGGGCACCTTCTATTTAATTTATACATGCTTCCTCTTTTTTTTTTTTAATTTCCAAGACTTTAAGGTCACTTATCATAGCTTATGCAGATGACACCCATGTCTGTCTAGCACTACCACCAAATAACTATTGTGTCAAGGCTTCTTTCATCTTGACAAAGAAAACCACAAATCTTTATTCAACTAAAGGCAGACAAGACTGAAATAATTATTTTCAGCAATAAAGAAGGAAGGCTGGTGCTTAGTGGTTACCTTGAAACCAAACTGAGAAACGATGCATCCAAGCAAGATTTTGAATTAATGCTTTTATTTATTTCTTCTCTGGCCTCCAAATCCGTTAGAGATTCTTAACTCTTTCAAAATTCTGCTGCTAGAATATTGACAAACACCAAGAAGTGAGAACCCATTATTTCAATTCTTAGTTCCTTGCACTGGCTTCCATTTGAATAGACAGTAAGTTGGATTATGTGTTTTTCTTTCAAGTTTGTATCTATACTGACTGAAAAACCAAAAATAAACCCCTGAAACTATGACATGTCAAAATGATTGTACATTTTGGGGTTCTTAGAATTATAGATCGTACATTGTACAAACAGTCAGTAGCACACATGGAAGTTGACAGGACATCGCCTAGCAACACTGGCCATCAAATATCAGTCAGCCGCTGCCATGGGAACTGCCCAAGAAGAGGCTTGAAGCTAAGACACCATTTCTCCTAATAGGTTAAATTGGAAATTCATGCACAATTGCTGCAGTATGAATGAATATAAGTTATAGCTCCCCATAATAAAAAGTGAGGATTTTTTTTAGCATGCTGTAGATATGCACAGTAAAGTTACAGGCTGGAAAAAGTGAGAGAACAATGCTCTCTCTCACTCTCTCTCGACCATATGTTCACCTTCTGTTCCAGCTGCAACAAAGGTTTGGAGAATTTGGTAATGAGAGCTTGTTATGACCAATAATGACAAGTTCTAAATCGTGGTAAATTAATACTCTTTGAACATTTAAGTCAGCTTTAATATATATTGTAATTCGTCCTTCCAAATGAGTTCCTTTTATTAATGAGATGGGATGCTTACAACAAACACCGGCTGTGTTCTAATTTACTGGAGCTTACGTTCATCCTACTTTGACTGCAGTGTGATTTTTTTTTCTCCAACATGCTACAATAGGAATGATCAAATTTAACGGGGCAACCAGGAGAATAGATCGAAATATTAGTTTGCTAAAAAAAAAATGTCCATAGAGGGTTAGCTGTCTGCCATGTCTGCTGTGGAACTAACAAACAGACATTTTCTCTATCTTGCTTTCACTATCCATCTATGGGCACAGATCAGCCACAGCATTAAAACCATCTGCCATATATTCCACCAAAACAGTTCTTACCCGTCGGGGAATGAACTGGGGCAACAGCACATTGGCAGCAGATCCTTTGAATCCTGTGGATTGCGGGGAGGAACTTGTGGACCAGACTTTTTCTGGTGCATCTAAAATGCTTCATCAAATTGAGATCTGGGGAGTATGGTGTCCTGCGTTTTGGAGTCTTTGTCATGTTTCTCAATCTGTTCCTGAGCATTTTTTGTGGCGCACTGACCTGCTAGGGGGACATGCTGTTGTCTTGGAGAGCTGTTGCCATGGGTGTACTTGGTCTGCAGCAATGTTTAGGTAGGTGGTTCTCTACATGTCAAAGTAATATCCACCAGGATCCAAGTTTTCCCAGCAGAGCTCTACTTTGCAATGAGATAATCAATGTCATTCACTTCATCTGTTTGTGGTTTTAATGTTGTCGCTGAGCAGAGTATTTTCTCCTGTTGCATGATATTAGTTCTGTGTTTTCTCTCTCCCATTGTCCCTGCAGTGTCCCTTTGCCTTTCTGCAGGTATCTGCAGAGCTGCATGTTCCTGATCTGCGGTTTCTGGCCTCAACAACCTGCCCATAATTCATTGCTTACAGATGTCTTTTTCCTCAACAAACTGTTATGCACAATTTTCTTCTTTGCTTATGGTGCATCTTGTTTTCATACTTGCTGGCCTACTCACCCGTAAAAACAAATGACTATCATCTTTGTCCTAGTTTTCTGCCTCATTGCTCTGCTTATTATGAGAACAGTAACCTTATAAGCATACTGTAAATCCACTGAGCGGTTCTATAATTAATACTTTGACTGCTGCCTCTATCATTTTACACTGTCAATCTTGCATGTACAGTATCATGGTTACATGCTGCATTTAAGGTAATATCCTTTATCTTGGTGTGTGTATGAATTCATCTGCTTGCTTCAGACCTTAAACTCAGATGTGTCCCCTCATGTGAGCTAAAGGTTTCTTGCTGCAGGCAGTTCAGGCTCTGGGTTCTATAAAGCCTTTGGAAACAATTTTGATTACTTTTGCCACTATATAAATAAATAAATAAATAAAAACCACATACTTTTCTACTTGTAGCAGACCAGTTTCATTGTCTGGTTGCATTTCTGCTCAGTCCGACAGGCAATTAAAGCTTCCTGATAGAGTGCAAAAAAACGGAAATCTTTCAGGGAATATAATAACAGATAAACGATAGGGGAATACAGTCTTGAACTAAAGTTTACATACACTTGTAAAGACCATGTATATCATGGCAGTCCCGAGTTTCCAATTATTTCAATTCAAATTCAATCCTGAATTTTCTTTGACGGAATGGTTGAAACTCAGGTGTCTTTGTAACAAAAACAAACAATTATGCATTTTGGTTAATTCATAAACATATTTTTGGTCTTTTTGAAATATGACAAAATCTGCTGGGTCAAAAATATACATACAGCAGCTTGAATTATCTGATTTAGGGATGTAGAAAGTCATGTTAATTAAATTTTCTCAGTAGCATGGCCTCTAAACTTGAATGACTACGATTGACGATGGGCCCCTTTGATACACTAATTAGACTCGGTCACAAATGCTACAATGGGAACATTTGAGGAACTCAGCAATGATCTAAAAAAAAAAAAGCAAATAATTGACGTGAACAAATTATGAAAGTCACCTGGAGCCATTTCAAAATCAAAACCCACAAAATAGAATCACCTACCCCATCATACCTAACTGTGTATTTAGACGACTGGGCCTGCTTTTAACACTCTATTTATTTCAAGTAAAAGCTTCAGACAATCCTTAATTCTGTGCAAACAATTGTTTGTAAGTATGGAGTACATGGCACCGTTGCATCACTGTCATGATTAAGAAGAAAACAGAAGCTATTACTTGCTGCTGAGAGACAACTGGTCAGGATGGTCAACATTCAACCAAGAATCAGGTGTCAGTGTCTACAGTCAAGTGTGTTTTGCTCCAGGAGCGACACCTTAAGGCTCAACTGAAGTTTGCTGCTGATCACATGGACAAAGAAAAGGCCTTTTGTAGATAAATTCTGTGGATTAATCAAAAATTAAGTTATTTGGCCACAATGGCCAGAAATATGTTTGGAGGAAAGAAGATGGGGCCTTTTACCCCAAGAACATCAAACCTACCATCAAGCATGGTGGTGGCAGTATTATGCTCTGTGGCTGTTTTGGTGCCAGTGGCATTGGTGCTTCACACAAAGTAAATAGAATAATAAAAAAGGATTACTTCTACATTCTTAAGGTTCTTTTGTTTTCCAAGTTTAAACCAAAAAGAATGACTTCGCTCATTTTCGTTCACATGCATAAACAAAATTGATAGAGGAGATTTAAGGATAAAGGCAGTGGTGGATATGGTTACTGCTTTTGCATATGTGTCCCATTGTTAAATGTTGTTACTCTCTTTTTCACCCATTCAATTTTATTTACTGAAACAAACATCCACAGAAATTCCTCAGTAGTTAATCCCAGGCATAAACCTCCGTCAATTAAAGAGTGAAGATCATTTTATAAAAGCAGCATGAAAACAGATTCAAACAGAAAACTGTTTTTCTTTTTTTCTGCCCTTAAATAACCTAAGATAGAACAGTACATGATCCATCACCTCTTCATCTTTGTCCCTTTGACCACTTCCAGCATCTTTTCACAACTGGCGTGTCCCCTCCAGGCTGCCTGCCATCTATTCCTCATTAGCTTTAATAAACAATAGTCATCATCACTGGCTAAGCTGAGGGCTCTGGCTAAATACACCAGGGATAATGACTTAATTATTTACAGGAAGCAACAAGAGCGACTAAGAAACAGGTACAGCTGCTTATGCAGTCGTGACACTGTTTAATTTCACATCTTAGTGCATTAAAGCTGAAATTTATGCCTTGTTTTTCTTTGGTGTATGCTTCTCAAGAGTTACCCTTCAATCTTTCTACCAGTAATGGAAGCTTTTGTCTAGGATTTTAGGGCCAAATTTAAGGATATCCTTTTGTTCTTGGCTATTATGGGTTTTATCTTGGCTGTCTACTTCAAGGGTTTGTCTGTGGCTTTGATCCCCAGATTTATAGATGAACGTTACTGGGATGCTGCAGTCGAATTTCTGCGATATTCACTTTAAAGGTAATGACACTAAAGTTCCACATTATTCGTTGACTTTTTCCCCAGTTTCCATTATAAATACCTGATTTAGTCCTTTGGTATGAATAGAGTTAAGTTGTTAAGTTAATTAAGATGTGCCCTACAAGGAGATTTGGCTTAATCAAAGCTTCTTTAATAGGTGCAGGTTGAAATTCCAACATCTCCTGGACAGATAAGTTGGGTGTAATTTCTAACAGATTTCCTTTGAGGTTTTTGTCAAACATATAATTTAAAAGACATTTTTGCCTTAAGTTAAACCTTTCAGCCAGTTTGTTGCACTAACTATATGCTTGTGATCTTTCATCATGCGTTGGTCTCACAATAAAGCTTTCCTTTATGTAACGAGTGTTGATGGAGTTTTGACCTCTCAGACTATTTCCAGTCTGATTGCAAGCTATGGTTAGTTGGCTAGTTAATGCAGGAAATCAGCCTTTAAGTCTGTACCCCCAAGTGACCAGTCCTGCAGAGTGAGACAAGTATGCAGTATGAGGTCACTACACACCATAGCAGACTGGCAGTGTTCATATTGACTCTGTGTGGGTATGTTAAACCTACATCAACATCACACAAGAATCACTGAGCCTCCTTTTCATTTTGCAACTGGATTTTTACATGTGAGAAAAAAGCTAAAGTCACAGTAGAGAAAGAGTGCAGTACAATACCATGTAATTGGTCATTATAAATGTCTAATGCTGTCTAGGTCCAGGATTTTCTCCCCTGACCTGCGAATTGGAGTCCCGGGAACATTGTGCCTTTGTGTGGGCTCCATGGTGCTCTTATAATTTAGAATGATCTAAAGCCCAGATCTACCAGTGTTATACTCTGAGGTCATAAAAAAATGTGGATTTACTTAGTCAAAGCAGACACACATCAATTAATGACTCAACTATAACCAGATTAGGTATCAAAATAATATTAAATTTATGAGGTGATAAAAGATTATTTTCTCCTTGTGGGTACTATTTATACTCAATACTTTATAAGATTGACAATAAAGTTAAGTTGAGTGTTAAAGGCTTATGAGCCACATGTTTAAAATCATAGATAGATAGATGTTCATGTGTTTGTACTTTTGCAAGTCTGCGGATACAAGTTATCGTCCTTAACAGTGAGTGGCTGGTTGGTTTCGCTTTGTACCTCACCGGAAAATTAACTCGTTATAACGAGAAAACGATTTTGTTTTCTCGAGAAAACGAGATAATTTTGTCGTTACAACGAGAAAACGGAGGAGAATAATCTCGTTATAACGATAAAACGGAGGAAAATTAAGTCGTTATAATGATAAAACGGAGCGAAAAGATTCACCCATGGCCTTTTAGGGCTTCCAAAATAGATAGATTAATAGATAGATGGACAGATGGACAGATAGATGCTTTATGCATTCCCTTGGGGAAATTCAAGGTATCCAGTTGCTCACACGTGTTATAGCTATTCAAGAAAGATAATGAAACCGATGTACAAAAGAAGAAATAAGGTGCCAAAATGGCTGATATTTACAATAAAGGTGAAAAATCGCTGGTATATACAATAACAAAATGGGTATTAAAAAGTCATAGGAGGGATGCAGTGGTCCTGGTGATTGGTTTTAATGCACACTTGAGTTGAGGAAGTTATAAAATATATAACTAATTGAGCAGAATGGGCCCTTCATGAGTGTGTTGCTGCTTCTTATAGTGTTTTTAATGTTTAGTCAATTTGACCTTTTGAGTTTTCAGGTTTAGGGAGTGTTTTTTTTAATAACTCTGATTAGGATCAACTTTTGGCTTGTAAATGTGGTTTAATAAATGGTTTTCCCATTTGTTGTCTAAATTGTGGGGGGAAATTCATTTGTCAATACTTGAAATGACAGCATCTTGTCTATATTCATATATATTATGCTATTTGGATCTAGAATACATGTGTGAATATATTCCATTTATCTACAGTCACGGGTTGATCCATTTGAATATTCATTAATGACAGACTAATAGCTGATAGGTGGATGAACAGACTTGTATATGAATATCTATCCATACACCCGTGAAATAAAGATAAATATTCATACATAGCTATCTCATCTATCATGAAATTAAATGATTAAACGAATGATATTACCGTAATGACGCCATATTGGCTGTAAAGCGCAACGCCTCAGCTTTCAGAAACCGCTGGATTTTTTAGGATAGCACAAACGGTGACATAATTACGGTATTCCAAAGTGTGCTTGTCCAAACGTGTCACCGATGACACACTAGGACTTAAAGGGTTAAACTATGTTTATCACACCTACAGTATTTCCATCTCATGTATTACACGAGTTTTGTTCAGGCATAACATAGGAGCCACTGGCGGCGTCATAAGGACCCCACAGAACAACATGGCGGCTCCTGGTACGAAGTCGGTCTTGTTCGTTTGTTTGGGTAAGAGACGTCTTTTAAAACCGTAGAAGCTCATACAGACAAGTGTGACTGTTTAAAACAAACATAACTTATTACCAGCTAACCAATTTATAGCATTTATTCGTCGTTGGGTTTTTCAGAGAGCGTTAGCCGGACTGTGTCAGCTAACTCTGCTAAGCCGTTCTCTCAATGAATGTTACACTGCTATTAACTTCCATACAAACTTTTTTACTAAAGCTACTTTATTTTGATGCTAAATCGCACTTATGTACAGTCGGTGTCTGGTCAGTTGCGACAGAAATATGAATCATAATGCAAAAACGCCGAGTAACGTTTCCATGATTCATTTCAGGGAAGAGTTTTTGTGACCGAATCCCGGAAATGAAATCAAACAGACAGGGCGAAGTCCATTGTACAAGCTGCTCGTTTATGACTCCTGCACTGTAATCTTACAGGTCTCATTTCAGTAAATCATTAAAAATCTCACGTCTCCAGAATGTGTAGTTCAAATTTTCAGCTTAAAATTCTGCAAAGGTGATTCATTTTACCTCAACTGTACAACACTGGGTTACATACAAGGATGGCACATTTTACCATGACTTTATAACCTCTAGTTTTAGCCCTGTTTTAAAGAGTCTGTTTCAGTTGTCTTGAACAAGAGCTGAGCTGCTGGTGTCTGAATCCCGTTCAGGAAGAAAACTCTCTCTGCATCAGTGATTGACCAGTTGACAAGTGCAAATCCAGATTAAAATCAGGGCTGCTCCAAACAACAATTTATTTATCAAATAATCTATCGACTGTTGTAACAAGTAGTTGTGTAATTCAATTATTAATTTTCTTCCAAAAAAAAGCAAAATGACAATTTAATTTAGTTTCATTTTATGTTGACAAACTATATGTCATTGCATAATACAGGACAGTATGATGTGTAAATAAAAGTTTACATATTATTGTGCAAACCTGTAGGGTTAAACTGGAATTTCCAACATGATAAAAAATAAACCAAAATGAGGGATTCATTTTTGTGTCTGTAGTGCAACTCCAAGAGAACTGCATGTTTGAAATGCATGCACAGTGGATATTTTACAAGCAGAGAGCAGCTAAAGCAGTTTGTTTTTCTTCATTGTGTAATCCTCTGATTTTGGTAGTAGCTTTGAATTTTGTGAATATGTAGTCGAATCCACAGCACAGCAGTTATCCTTAACTGATACGCGTGTTGAGTTTGTCAGAGAACGGTGCCGTTATAAAAGCATGATTTCAGCGGTGCAGCCTGGAAGTGACTACTGGTTAATATGTAATCTTACTGAGCCATGTTTCAGTCACTATTTCATACTCATTCTGTTGTCTGACAACAGAAACAGATAAATATGTAAATGAGAAAGTTTTATTGGGAATTTGGCTGTAATACAGTACAGTATGTGTGAGCACAGTGAGGGGAAGTACACAGGCGTAAAGGTCCTTTGTGCTGAATAGCTATTGTGTGTTTTTCCCCACAGGTGCCTGTGCTGTGGTATTCCACTGAAAGTATGCACAGTGTACAAACCTTTTTGTTCTGTGATAATTTGAGGTGCTCCCATTTTTTCAGAATTTTGGGTCTTTGGAAACTTAAACACTGATGTGAGTTGGAATTAGCTGCTGCCACCATTATCTGAAACTAGCACTGCCTGCAGGTGACCAGTGACTGCAACCAAAACAACTGAGGACATGATGTAACAGTTATCCAGTGTTGCAACCCAGCTGTCTAGGGTGAGCTAGGAAGATAACAAAAAACAGTTGTTTTTGGTTTGTATAATAAAGCAGTTTATTGCTTAGGGACATAATTAGCCTTAAAAATATGATAATACTACAACAAGACGTGGTTGGTGGGTTTTGCTAAATCTAAGAACCAAATTAAACCAAATGAAGTCGAACAGACAAAATAAGAAAATAAAACAACTAAACTCCTTAGCCAAACTTAAGGACATCATGGCAACACCCATGTGACTAACAAATGTAACTTACAAATGAGTGCAAGGGAAAAACTAAACAAACCAGTGCCTCAGAACGAGTAACCATTTCTTAATGGCTACAATAAGCAAAATGAGGGACAAGTAACTTCTAACTAAGTTACACAGCTGCTAACAGACGTTACATATCTACATGAAACACAATCATGCAGGTCGGTAGGTGGGGAGAGGAACCAGGGCTGGAGTGCAGGTCTGGAGCTCCAGGCCAGTCATCCATGATTAGAGACAGGTGGGGTCTGGAGCATGCCCGTTTCCCCCTTTCAGTAATACTGAAAATTTGTTATAATGAATTAAAGCAATGTGTTGGGTAAATATATTAACGTTGACACAGCACTGACTTCATTGGTTATTCCGTCAAACCAAAAGCCAAAACTGACTTTTAGGAGTTCTATTATGCTATTTCAGTTGGAGAGTTAAGGCATTGCATACTGTCACTATTATCTTGTGTGCATAAAGTAATGCAGGTACAATAAACATTTGAGTTATTAGTGGAACTGAATCAGAATAGCCCAGGACAAAAGATGCTGCAGGTTATTTGAGGGAGGAAAAATTCAATCATAGGCAAGACATCTGTAGTTTAGTTATGATTTGAACATTGAAAGTTCTGTCCATGTGTGGCAATAATAACTGATCTAAGTCACTTATGGTATGACAAAGCATATTTTCATTCTTACTGAGCTGTCCATTACCATATTTTGGTAGTTACCTTAACGATTACAGAGGTCACATTCTAAAACGCAGCTATACGCATAATAATTTCATTGCTGTACTTTTCTGCTGTGAACCATAAAGGTCTCGCTAAGATATTGTTAAATTAGGAGCAGGCACACTGTGGACAGACCACCCAGCCAACTGAATGTGCCAACTGTAGCTGGGTATGTCAACTAAGGCTGCTTTCACAACACTCGGGACACCGTAGGGCATTGAACTTGACTTATCAGAAAGGCGGGAGGTGGCTAGTTAGATGTCACTGATGGCAATGGCCATCCCTGATCTCCCCTCAGAGGCGCCACCACAAATGGCCTAGTTTACAAATTGGAGTCGAGTTAAATGAACCAGTGTTTATCAAAGCCTGCAATTAATTAATGACATCATGTTCTGTGAGCCACAATGTGTTGCATTCAAAGCTGGGCGATATGGATGTCATTATCTACCTCAGCAGGGTTTTTCCTGGTTAAGGATTATAAGGATAAGGATTATAATGTTGGTGCTACATACACCCTCAAAAAATGTGTCTATGCAAGAAAAACCTTGAACAGTTGACTTAACTTTATCTTATTGATATCACTGTAAATTGAGATGCAGTATTTTCCTGGAAATTGAGCTTAGAAACTGTTTATTGATTAAAACATTGGATTGGATGTTAGAAACATATTTTTTTTCACTGTCGCTAGCAATGCCCCCAGCACAACCAGAGATATTTAATAGCCACCTTTAGCAGCCAGATGGGTAGAAATGGTAAAGAAAAGTCTGACGCTTAACAAATTTCTGATACCTCATGCAGTTTATCATACCCCTTTTCTGCTGTTTTGCATAATATGTAATTCCTGCATGCACTCACAGGGTATAATACATACCGAAAAAAAATTCGTTAACTTTGAAATCTTAACTCACAATTGTAAACTGCCTTGCAACAGCATTTTTTCTTCTTTGTTGATGTGGTCTCACTTTTCCTGACATATGCTCTGGTGAATTTGAGACAATTTCACATGTCACTGGCACAATACATTTTGTTTTACTAGTAGTGCAGCAGACAAGTGAAACTATCTTTCAAAATGTGATACAAGCATCAAACTTGGCACAAATACTCCTTAGGGGTTACGTTTTTGAAAAAATACGCTGGCCATCTGAAATTCAAGATTTCATTTTTTGCGTATAAATTGCTTATTGTACCACAGATTCTCACTACAGTAACCGATTTAGTTGATCTTGGTGTTAAAAAGTAGGTTGTCAAGTATGAGGAATCCAATAATACAACTCTAAGATCTCTTTGGAGCTTCTTTCTACCATTTCTTGCCCAAAACAATGAAAAATTAACAGGGAATATGCCGTATCTGCAATGATATGAAACAACATTTTATTAAGAGTGATACATGTACATCTACAACACGTATTTCTATTTAACCCTAATCCTAAGACCTACTGCACTACTATAGCATTATGTAGGTTAACCACAGTTCTGTAATTTTGTTCCAAAGTCCCAAATAAGGTAAAAATAAGCTTGTTAGTGATTCAGAAGTCCAAAAACCAGATTCTGCATGGTCTAAAATGTATGATTCGTTACCAGAAACATCCATGTTGGGGAAGACTGTGTATATTTATTGCGAAAAGTAATATTTCAGTATTGATTATGGCGGCAATCTTGAAAAAATGGCAGCCATCTTGAATTTCAGGTGGCCAGCGTATTTCTTCAAAAAGATAACTCCCAAGGAGTATTTGTGCCAAGTTTGGTGCTTGTATCACATATTGAACGATTCACCTGAAAAAAAATCATGTATCTGCTGCACTATAGTGGTCTTATCATTTCTATTCTGCTGTGTTAATTTTATCTTACAATTTTTTACCCTCCCTGATATTATCCATACTGTTTATTGAACCTATGTTTACGTTGGCTGTAAATGTAATCATTAAACGTTTTGAAGCACAACATTCATACTTGCTATCTTGTTTATGAACAGGGAATATTTGCCGATCCCCCATCGCTGAAGCAGTCTTCAGGAAGATGGCAACAGATGCCGGCGTTGCTGATAAGGTAAAGTTATTATTAGTTTACTGTTGCATGCACATTAATGCTCAGGTCACATACATAGTTTTTTTTATCTATGTAATTTGGTCCATCTATGAAAATGGAAACGATAATAGAATCAAGTGTTGGGCACCTAGTCAGTTTGTTGTTCAAACCAGTTTCGCATGCTTTACTACTTTGTTATATATTACCTGAAATTCTATTAGGGTTGAGTGCCGTTTGTTTTTAATGATTTTGATTCTGCTTATCGATTCTTTGAGAGGTGGGCGGTTCGGGTTACTACAACGGTAAAATTCTGCATTTACATTAATGCATAAGTAATAATACCCTAATGATAGTACCTAATGTATTACAGCATTACAATCACCAGAGACATTTGTCTACATTGAGTAATTTTAATTTAATGCCATAGTACGTTTACCTAATTATTCTTACATATTTTTTACTTTCATAACATTTTCAATGCAGGACTTTCACAGTGTTTGAGTGCTTTCACTTAAGTAAAGGATCTGAGTATTTCAACAAACTCCGAATAATTACGTGAACTGATAGTCACATCCCCTTCCTGGTGTCTGACAGAAGGGGCAGCATGTTGCTGCAGTCACGAAAAAGTGTTGCTGTAAGGACAGTGAAGTTGCTTTAGTAAGTTGTTATAACAATCAGAATAGTCACTGCAAGTCTGTGTGTTGGGTTCGCTGTCACAGAAGAGGATGTTACTACGACATCCTCCTGAATTCTTCACATGTGAAATGCTTCTTGTCACAGATAAATGTTAGCAGCAGAAACACAGAGTTAGAGGAAGCAATTACAACAGTGCCGATGGTGGTCTCTTTTGTGGTTTATATTTTCGTGTTTACTTCAGCTACTTAACTGTAACAGGAGCAGAGCCCCATCCCAACCTTTTAAAGAGTTTTATAGCAGTATTTGCTTAATTAAGGTGATAGTTGCCAGACAGTCACACAACTTGTGCTGTTCATCTGCAAATCAAGTCACTCTGCAACGGCTAAGTAGGATAACAGCATAATGCAAGACTCATAATTTATTATGACAGATGCATCAGGAAATGGAAAGACACACAGACTTTCAGCTCACATGACTAATGCCACTGACAAATAGCTGTAGATCTATGGTGGGTGTTTGCTGTGTACCGTTTAGAAACTAGCATGAGTGAAGTTTGTTTAGGATCCAATAAGCAGAATCAAAATGAAACTTTCTTAATAAATCCTTCAGAATCTGAACTTTGGAATCCCGATGGCTAACCTTACAATAACGCTACATTAATAATAATTTACCAAGAAGCATTATTAAAGAATGTTTCCACTGATTATTACTAACTGGCATGAGTGTAAATTTAAGATCTTTGTGGCAGATTTAAAAAGCCTTCACACCTGGTAGATGATATGATCTCTTGAGCATAATTCATTCTGAAATGACACACTGCTTGACAAAGGGTAAATACAATACTGTGATATAAGATGACTAAACTGTTATGAAAGAACTGAAGTGAAATTGCTCATCATTACAAGGCCTAATAATGGCTGCTATGTCTAAAGAAGATTCATTAGTAACATTTGCCATTAATTCAACCTGTGGAGGCCCTCCAGAACCAACTATTGTGAGTTTACTATGAACTGCCTACAACTTCTATGTATGTGAGAATATGAATCAGTTTTGCTAAGCTGTTGTTCCTCGTGCTCTGCTCTGCCTAGTGGAGGATAGACAGTGCTGCCACCTCCACCTATGAGATAGGAAGCTCTCCAGACCACCGCGGTCAAGCCTGCATGAAGAAACATGGCGTGCCCATGAGTCATGTGGCCAGGCAGGTACGACCACCCACCTCTACACTTGTCGTAGCAGTAGCTAGCACCCCCTTTTTTGTTCTCTGTTGTTGCAGTGGGTCATAGACAGTGGCGCCACATCTGACTGGAATATAGGCAGCTCACCGGACGCCCGCGGTCTGGCCTGCCTCAGGAAGCATGGCATTGAGACGAGCCACAGGGCCCGACAGGTACAACCAGATGTCCCGTGGCTCCTCACAGATGTGTGTCTGTACGAGTGTGATGTTGTTGTCACTTACATTATGTCATATGACTAGTTGTCTGTAACTTTTGTTTAGAGCAGGTTCAGTTAAATTGTTATTTTATGGGGTTTAACAAGGTCAACATGTTTGATGTGTGAAAACAAGCACAGGTTTTGGCAAACTGAAGACAAAGAATTTACATACAATCCAATCGCAGGTGATTGAGAGCAACGCAAAATTTCAGTAGTTGTCATGTGGTCAGTTTTTTTTATTAAGGGTAAATAATTATTACCACATTTCCACAAGTTAACAGTTTCCTGTGGCATGCTTTGGTCAGAATAAGTACCACAGGACCCTTCTTACCTTCTCCTACTTATAAGAGATCATGGGTAATATTTGTCTAGTCGTTGTTTTATATAAAGCCAAATATATAAATTCAATTAAAAATCTGTTTTGAATATAAACCATTCTATGATAAACTCTTCATCCATTGTCATCATAGACACAAGTACTGTGTGGGTAGAGCCTCCAAAAAACAACTGTATTGCACTGTCATCGACCAGCATAGACTCATAGACTTTACATGTGAACAGGGTTTTTCTTAGCCTGATGTTCTCTCACCCTTAAACATAAACACAGGATATAATACCCTTTTCAATGAGCCACACATTCTACAAATGTGTGAAGTTGGCCTCCCTCCGGAATTTCTGGATTTGAGGTTGATGATCGGAGTCACATCACGTGTTTCCCAGAGAGTGAGTCTCCTCTCCAGACCCTCCTTCTCCATGTGGTAGCTTCCACATGGAGGTCTCTTTCACAGACATTTGGTTGTGAAGCGATAAAAGTGACAGCCAAGGTGCCAATTTCAACATCACTACAGGAAAATATTTTCGGCATGGCTTTGATGCATAAAACAGACGCTCCATATCCTATTTGTCACGCTAAATTTCAAAATGAGAAGCAGTGACAGCTTAATATAACTACAGAAACATGATGAATGACATCACTTAATAAAATAAATGTAATCCAGCAGATCTATGCTTCTGAAGTGGGATGGTAGAGTTTTGCACAAAACCAACTAGGAAAATAAAAAGTGTACCAACTGGGCATGTCTCCGATGGGTCTGTTTGGCAGATCACACAACACACCACCGCCAACTTTACAGAACAGCAGTAACATTTAATCAATTGCATTTGAATCTTTTCCTTTCAAATGTCACAAACAAACAATAAAACACTGCAGACATGAATGCAGATGTAATTACAAGGGAAATCATCACAGCAGATCATACCACAGTTCAGTTAGGGGCCAGTACACTTCTGCTCACGGTCCATTTCAGTATTTAGAGGTATTCACATGTCCGTGAGAGCATGTCAGAGCTTTCCAATCTAGAAGTCTGCATTACACTTAAACAAGGGGCACAGCAGTAGAGATGTGTCTGTGGATCTGAATGAAATGCATGATTGCAGCTGCAGCTATGCAGCACTGTTTTTCTCTTACAAACACACACATTAATGCACATGCACAATAAAAATGTGTCTGTTTCCCAAAATACAGATGGACATAAAGCACATTTTCCCCCTAGCACAACATGCTAACCCCAGATCAGCTATGTGGAGGACTCAGGGCCGGGGGGTGATTTATGGCAACTCGTAAACTTCTTGTGAATCTATCACACTGTTGACATTAGCACTCATTTTAGTTTTACGTTTTATAACAGTGCTGATGAGATGGAGTCCATCTTACAGACTAGCAAATGCCAGAAACTTTATGGAAAATTACATCTAAATATTACCTCAGCTGTTAGCTTCAGCTAAACAGTCAAACATAATAGTTATTTTTTAAACAGTTACTTTTCCCTCATCTAGAGTTTTTGCCACACACAGTTTGTATTGAGATTTGAGGAACAGTTCAATTGCCAGTCCTGTGATGTACTGACCCAGTTTGGAAAAGTGTGTGTGTTTTTTTTTTTTTTTTTGCAACTGTTGCTGGAATGTTGCCATCAAAAATAAACCATCTACTCGGCTCCTCTGTCCTCTGAGGCTGGGAGCTGATTTGTGCCGGTCTGTGCAGGCAACAACAGAGCAATTGTTTAGCTCTTAGTGCCAACATGATGCTCGTGGGTCCGGTGCTCGCGAGGAAAAGAAAACCACATCTTCATGACGTTAGGTTTCAAGCTGTGGGTGGAGACACTCGGATAGGGGGGCAGTTCTATTCAAGCAGTTAATACTTAGAATTTAATACTTTGAATATATTTAAACATTGTAGGAACCTATTTGCAAATACATACCACAAACTGATGAATCCTGTTGAGAATATTCTTAAGCTAATATTACATTGTCCTCAGGTCTTCTGAATTTTGAGACAGTAGTCTTGTTAACTTAAAACAAGTCTCTGTTTGATTGTCTGTGAATGTTACAAAGAACCTGCTTGCCAGGTCTGCCTGTAGTGTATGAAATATTGATGAAGTCAATGTAGCAATCTTCAAATCACATGTTTCAAATCCTGGAATGGACCTGAAATTACATCAAGATGTTTGTCCATGTAGGGCCTTCAGGTCTTATGGTGCGCTGGCTTATCTTCAGAGCAACTCCTATTCCCCAGTGCCCTTAAAACACTCTTTCCCTGAGAAAAACTACAGGGTTTTCACCCCGTGCTTGAGATCTGCCGTCTCCTTACTTTGTCTCACTGCGAACCCTTTCCGTCAGACCCTCATCTAATCTCCTCAAAGCAGGGATGGGGAGGCTCAACCTCTGGCTTAAACCCAGCCAAATCCACACAATGAGCTTTGACAAGCTTTTGCTTTTTCCTCTTTTCCTTTATCACCATTTTTTGTTGCTATCACTCGCTTTTACTCCCACCCTCTCACTTTGCTGAACTTTTTGTACAGCCAGCATCCAAGAAACTGGCCAAGTGGGACATCGTTCGGAGACCACTGTATTCTCAAATAAACAAGAGTGTGCTGTGTAATTGAGCAGACAGGCTCCAAAGGGATCCGTAACATGCAACATGTAGTGTTTACCTCTTATCAAAACTTGCCAACCAGACATGAGGGAGCTGAAGTTTGGATTTCCTAGCTGTCAATATGTTATCACTGAATCAACATTTGAGGAATGAATCAGTCTCTGCCAAAATAGCATCTGTCATTACATTAATTTCATCTGTCATTGTTTTAGTTTTGATGCTGCACAGATAAGTTTTTACAAGCTGAGTTCTTGGTCTTTCCCACCATCACTGTTACTAAAAGAAATGCAAAAACAACATCACATGATATTAATCGCACTACTCCCGCTTTATCGGTAAACGGTATTTTCCTAACACACTATACGTTAGGCAATATATAAACATTTACTGAATGTTTTATAGCACATTATTTTGCTATTTTAATTTGGTGTAAGGATTTATTAGCACATTTGACTCCTTCTATGGGCACCCACAAGTGGAGGCTGGTGTATGCATCTAACTACAAATGTACTTATATGTGCTTATTACTACATTATTGTGTTTTATAAAGATTTTTACATTTAATTATCTAGTTTTTGTTGTTGTTGTTGTTGTTAGTGGGTAATACAAAGGCAGTAC
>OMNN01034718.1:0-12676 GCA_900302755.1 Chromis chromis | reverse complement strand
TTATAATTCCATAAATCATAAAAAAGGAAAACAAAAAAAGTGGAATTTCTTTGATTATTTATTTGACAAAAATGGTAGAATGTTGTACATGTTGATTCCAAGTTGGGGCTCCACGGTGGCTCAGTTGTTAGCACCGTCGCCTCACAGCTAGAAGATCCCCGGTTTGCGTCCCGGTTAGGACGCCTGGGATCTTTCTGTGTGGAGTTTGCATGTTCTCCCTGTGCAGCGTGGGTTTTCACCAGGTACTCCAGCTTCCTCCCACAGTCCAAAAACATGCTGAGGTTAATGATTACTCTAAATTGTCCATAGCTGTGAATGAGTGTTCTTAGTTGTTTGTCTCTATATGTAGCCCTGTGATAGACTGGTGACCTGTCCAGGGTGTCCCCTGCCTTCGCCTGAGTAGGCTGGGATAGGCTCCAGCTCCCCCATGACCCTACAAAGGATTAAGCGGTCTATAGATAATGGATGGATGGATGGGAATGTCAGTACTGGTAGAATGAATGGTTTCCCTGATTACTGTAAATGAAAATTACATCTTCCAATTCCCCTAAACATATTTTTACAGTAATCCATCTAATAGTTTTTGAGACATTTCCATAAAAAACACAAATGTCCATGTCATGGTGGCACTACAGTCAAAATCGGGATCACCAAAATCATTTAGATTCGTCCTCCAGACATCCACGAGTGTCTGTACCACATTTCAAGGCAATCCATCCAGTAGTTGTTGAGACATTTCAATCTAAACCTAAAAGGAATATTGACATCCATACAAACAGCTAATTAATCGGTGCATTGATATTTATCATCAATCAGACATTCAGGATTTGTTCAACTCCTTTTTTTATTTATTCAGCTAATGCAAGTTTTAACAGTATTATGTACTGAAAACAGGTCATTCCGTTGCTGTCACAGCTCAGAGGGAATCGAGTAAAATTAGATCAGTTGCTTAAAATGTACATCAATTACTCAATGCATCTTGGTAAAAATAATACACTCAATACAATGTTATAAAAAAATAAAAGCACTTGACAACCCTGTAAACGAGACATTCCCTCTCTTCTCAGCCATGACTTTTTTTTTCATTCTTTTCTCTCTTTTTTTTTTACACTTTGGCGCCAACAGATGCCACACTCACAAACAGAACAGGGTATTGCACAAGGCTTCACCTTTTCCTTGCACTTCACAGTTGGCAGACACCGAGAGTATGACATTCCCTCATCTTCAGCTGCAATCAAATGTAAAGAAATGATCCCCTCTCCTCCTAAAATAAATATTAGGCCGTCTGTGTTGTTTGCTCCACACACACACATACCCAGTAAAATAAATAGCAAAGAAAGTCTGGCCAAATGCAGATGTATGTCATGTTAGGTCCATAAGCTCTCTGTCAGCAGTTCATCATCTGAGCCTCGACCAGTGCAGCTCTGTGTCATGCTACAGTGCCTCAAACACCCCAGTCTTCAGCAGCCGGCCGTCGGAGGACTCTCAGTGCACTTGACAGTCTTTATGTGAGTATTTTGTCAACATGTATGTGGCAGGATTAGCCTCATCACTCTGTGTGTTTATGTGTGTGTGGAAGTGAGTGGGAAATGAAAACCAGACAGCGATGATGGGCAGTCAGCTGCTGCTTAAACCAGAATCTCCCCGATCCTCTCTCCTTCCTTTCTCCTTTGGGAGAAAAAGAGGCAACTGTCAGTGAGGGGAAATGTTAAGAAGAGTCGTACAAATGTATTGATCGCTAGACATCTTGTAGTACCTGCTGGATACAGCTCTGTGTGTCAGGTCTGGCCGTAGCGCAGATCTCGCAGCCGGGACGAGATGGCTTGTTGATAAAAGTGCATGAGGGACAAGCCCACTCTGTCTGCTGAGAGAATATAAGTAGACAATTTTAGAGTTAATTTTTAATTCAGACAACATTACAGGTAACTATCGATGTCTCTCTGTGCAGGTTAAAGGGTGAGGATGCATATCCTATCAAGTTGTAGCCACACACCTCCTCCCGTGATAAGGCGGCATATTGTATATACAAATTCCCAGTACTTACATTATTGTAGGGAGAAATAGCTTATAACATTTGGCATACTTTGGTTTAACTAGGGTAAATATGGATAGCAGTTCAGCTGGTCTAAAGCCTAATAGGTCGCAGCTTAATTTTACCACACCATTAAACTGGACTCAGAGATCATAAAAATAGATAAATAACTTTCTCTTTCTGTATTATCTTGAATTACCCCCAGGACTAAACCATTGCTCATAGTTAAGTATCTTTGTGTATCCAGAGTCATAGAAATGACACTGATTGTCCACATACCTGTGTTTTACTGGCTTTGTTGGTATGATCATTCAGCTGCAGCTTCTCAATGTCTAGAACGTCTTTAATGTCACTTGGTCTGTCACTCCCTCCACCTGTACCTGTTGAAAGCAATGAATACAAATCTGGTTCATAGATTTCTGAACAATCCTATAAAAATCTTAAAATAAAATAAAGTTATTTGAATAATTTCCTTAAAACTTTTAAAACAATATTCAGGAATTTCTGACAAAACATTTGCTCCATGCTGTAGGGGTGAAATTCATACGCTAAGAGTTGCTGCACTACAGTGTTGACAGTGTGTCCTTGAGGTTTAAGGTCTGACAATTCCTACACTGCAGGGGTTGTAGCCTTTTTCTATACATAGCTCCCCCCAAAGGCCAGAAGGTAATTAGAGAAGTTAACATAAACCTAGTCCTGCTTTGTCAGCCCATTCTATAGTACATAATGGTCTGGCTGCACCACACTATCAATCTGCTATAAGGGGAAAAAAGCACTCTGGCTTTTTTGTATTTCTTTAAACCAATCACAGTTGTTGTGGGCGGAGCTACATTAAGAATGTGGTTGTGGTGTTCCCTCATAATAGTGAAGAGTGGAATTTGCATGCAGGAGATGAGTACTGTCATTAGAATGGATAATTCCCTGAGAGTAACTAGCAGGGCTGCCTTACTGCATGGTCCAAATCCTCTGCAAAACTTTACATTTTCAGTTTGGTAGGATGCTGCCCAGAAGTTGTTGTTGTTGTTTCCGGTAGCGAAGAAAACAGTAACACACAGACAGCAGGAGGAAAGGATAATGCTGTCTGAAATGAGCAGCAAGTAGCAGGCTTAAACCTGCAGCCTACATCCGGTGAGTCAGACTAGCATAATCCAGTTTTGAAGTCATTTCAAAACTGACATCTGGGGATGTTCTGCTGGACCTGCTGGAGTTGGGTGGTCAAGTCAAACACACAATCCAATACTGCCTTAGCTGGATGTTTAGTGTTCCTTTCCTGCCGCATTGTTCGGGGGGACTGTTAAGGTTTTTCCAGAGCCACAATCAGCTGTGCCATGCTTGCTTGTTCCAAGTGTTTTTCCACTGCAGCGCATGGAAAGTACTGCACTTGAACCACTAATACATTATGGTCCAGCTAATGTCTTCACAATTAAAGCATCTCTGTGAAGCAGCGACAACAGGAAAGGTTCAGTTTACATCAGCAGTAACCTAAAAGCTCCAATAATAAAACGGTGAAATCAGGCTGATATCTGCACTAAACTCCAAACGTCAGCGAGATGCTATTAAAGTACTGAGTAATACAGTTTAAAAGCACAGTTTTGGAACTGGGAGCACAGCCATACCCTGCTGTGATGCTGCAGTGAAAACACATGCCATTAGAGTTTGGCACTGCTCAGCTCAAGCAGGCCGACCCAGGCTAGTGGAAAAACCTTGTACGTGTAAATGTGCAAAAGAGGTCTATGAGTCCTAAACTGTTCATCCAATACAGATGTGAGCACTTTTGTAGCTCAAACACTTGAACTACTTACATAAATCCAATGAACTGGAGTCAAAAGAATATCAAACCTATGTGTATTGCCTAAACTGTGACTGACAGGGTTTGTCGACTCACCCTGGTTGTTGTGGGGAAGCCTTGAGGGCAAGGTGCTGTAGCCCCTCCAGTCTTGGGAGGTGGGGCCATTGCCTGGGGGTAGCGGTGGGGCGAGGAGGGCGCTCTCCAGGTCCTGCTGGAACAGCTGGCGGGTGATGCGTGCTTGTCTGGCAGAGATCAGGTAGAGGTATGCCGTATCACCGTCCTTCTGCACCCCATAGGACGCTAATGACCTGGGCTCGGTGCACAGACACTGACCGATCACCCAGCGCTGCACGCGAGGATGGAAACCATACTCGAGAAACACCTGGAGAAGAAGGGCAGTGGAAGTCAGTGAAGGAAAGCCCACTACATGCTATGTTTAGAGTAATGATCAGTTTTCTGACCTGTTGCTTGAGTGCAGCCACAGTCATGTAGGGAAACACCTTGACTGTAACACAACAGGATGACGAAACATCCTCCACTACCACAGATAAACTGCAACACAGATATGGCACTGTAAGGTTCAAACACACTGTAACCTGGAGGACATATCAGTCACTGATAAAACCTTCAGCCCGACACTTTCAATTCTCACCCGATTTCTCCGTCTGCGTAGTTTTTTTCTGACAGTTGTATCGTCAGCACCGCTTTCTGTCGAGCCAGTGCAGATGCGTGCTGTGAAGCAGCTTGAGTGTCACCTGCTTCAATGGCCCTGGCGAGCTCCAAGCATAGCTCCTCTAAAAAGAAGGGGGTGGCAATCAAATGACAAATCAAGTGACATTTTTAGAGCAGAGTAGAAAAAGAGAGGACGCATAGCGGTAAACAGAGACACTCACCGGTGAGCGGCAGCGAGGCTGAGCTCCACTGCTCCATCGATGCTGCTGCCGTTGTGTTGTTCTGTTTGCCATCTGATTCATATGTGTTAATATTTGCAACTGTCAGAGGAGAGATGAGGAACTGTGTTAGTAAGGTGCTTTAAAGCATATGGTTGTTACAACACACTAATATGAACCGTTATCAGTGTTTGTTTTAGCTGCACTTGTCAGGTAAAGGTCCATCGTCTGCAGAATACAAGAATATAATTTGATAGATTCTTATGCCTGCACAAAGGAGACTCTACAGCCTCCAAGCAGCATACTGAACACTGGTTTGCTTTTATTTTAGCTTTAAATTCTTTCCCCTTCAATCAGCCACAGAGCACCTAAAGTACTTGTTCTTTTACTCTAAAAGCTGGCTACCACTTCAGGTACAATGCTTCTAGTCTCTTTAACTTTAGATATTTACAAATTTGCTCCTTTATTTAACCATTTTTGATTTGGCTTGTGGGCAAAAAAGTGTGTCTTTTTAAACTTTTAAACACCATTTCCCCCTTTATAGTATAGGAACTGAAAAGAGAGAGAGTGGTACAACAAGCAATAAAGGTTGCCCAATAGAATCAAACTGAGGAGGCTTCAGGTACATGACAAGCAAATCAAACAGTGCATGAGGCAACCAGAGGACACTCTTGTTTGATGTTATTCTTCATCATGTTGTTTTTACAAAAAAAACAAAAAACAAACCCAAACCTTGGAATCATTTTCATTGGACCAATATGGTGAAAACAACACATAGTGTTAAAGCAAGTATCTGCCCTTCAGCGGCCCCCAACCACCGGGCCTCGGACCGGTACCGGGCCGTGGGTCATTTGGAACCGGGCCGCACAGAAAGAATAAAAACGTTTTATTTCATTTCTGGCATACTCCAACAGGTGTTTTATTTTGAAAAATGACTAGCTCGTCTTCCCGTCACTTCCGTCTGTGATCATTTCCCGAACTTGACTCATCAATCTAACCCCCTGCCAGAATTAATAAAAAACAAATGTCTCTGGGGAGCTTCTTTGAAAAGGAGAGAGACACTCGAAAAAGTAAATACATATTTAGCAATAAAAAGTAATTTTATTTAGGACACTTAAAAGAAAAAAAAAAAGTTAAATAAAAAATAATTTGCAACCTTTTTTTGCACCACGGACTGGTTTCAATCGAGACAATTTTCTACAGACCAGTCATCGTGGTGCAAAAAAGGTTGCAGACCGCTGCTATAGATAACAGAATAGGTAACAGACTACAGTTTTGCTGTGTATTCTTTTGAAAGTAATGAACTATCACTGTTGTTGTTGTTGTTGCTGAGGTATTGACATTTTAGAATGGTCTACACCATTTCAATCATGATTTTTTGTGCCTTTGAAAGATGTACAGTTTGTCAGATTTGATCCAGATTGGGCCGATGCCTTTACTCAGATAATATTTACTCAGGTGAGTGTGAAGGAGTTTTAATACAAGTAAACATCATTACACCAGGAAAACAAACGCAACAATGTAAATATGGAGCCTAGTTAACTCATATTTACAGCATCTACCATTCAAAAACAAAGAAAAACCACTGAACACAGATCTGTCTTGACAGAAATGATCATTCAATCAGTTATTCTCTTCAGCTATTGGGGCAGCATCTTCAGTGCTAATGTTGTTTGGTAGTAGTCTGTCTAATCTATGAACAGATGTAGGTCTGTTACACAAAAGTGTTACATTTATATTTAACTGTGACATGAATCATTACTTATTTGAATAATTGATGTCACCTTTGATGTCTGCTCCATCCTTTTGAACACAGAAAACTGTGTCACAGCAGGCTGGTAAAAAAAAAAAGATGAAACAGAGTTGTGAAACTGACCTCTATGTGCCTCTCTTAGTGACGACATCACCACGGTGGCCCACTCCTCGGCCTCTCGGTCGCAGCGGAAGTTGAAGCGGATGCAGTCGTGGGGCGGAGCAGCGAGACGCATCTCATGGCAGCGAGAAGATTTGACCTCATACTGCACCGAGCGCAGGTCAAACTCTTCAATGAACTGAGGGCAAAAATACAATTTCCATTTATTTGACAAACATATGCAAAGTTTATGCAAATTGATTCAAAATCTCAAACTTCAGTTTTGATTTCGACTAATAATTACTCTCATTTGTATTCATCTGATTAACTTCTTGATGGGGCAGTGGTGGCCTAGTGGTTTGTGAAGCGAACTTGTAACCGGTGGGTCGCCGGTTCGAGTCCCCGGACTGGCAAGAGGTTGAGGTGGGAAAGTGAGAGCGACCGCTTGTCCCAGTCACCACCACTGTGGGCCCTTAACCCCTGACTGCTCCCCGGGCGCTGCATCAGGCA
This sequence comes from Chromis chromis, assembly GCA_900302755.1. Classification (NCBI taxonomy): domain Eukaryota; kingdom Metazoa; phylum Chordata; class Actinopteri; family Pomacentridae; genus Chromis; species Chromis chromis. The sequence goes on along the minus strand of OMNN01034718.1, from coordinate 5,603 downwards.
GCCCACTGCTCCTAGTATGTATAGTTAAGGTTAACTATGAATAGGATGGGTCACATGCAGAGAAGGAATGTCCCCAAGGGGATCAATAAAGGTTAGATTATTATTATAATGTCTTATTATAATTTTGCAAAACTTCTGTTTTGAAACGCTGGAACTAACTAAACAACTATCAAAAAATAGTTGCAGATGAGTTTCCTGTTAAATAACTAGTTCATAAGTTGGTCTGAATGTGTTTGTTGTGTTTAGGGAAAAAGCAGAACTACATCCAAGGTGTTACAAAAGTAATTTGTATATACACATATGGTAGAAAACTGCTGAAGACCTTTTCTTAATAGTTTATATTCACCATTAAACTTAACATGAACTTAGAAAAAGAATTAGTATTAAATGTAGATGCAAAGTGTAATACACTTTGCGAGGGTATTACAGCAGTAGAAAAGGAAATAATCTCCCAAAATATGTCTGAAAAGAAGTAAAATCCTCATTCTGACAGAAAAAGACTTCATTTGGCAGCACAATCTCTCTCTTCTAACATTCACTGCAGCAATGAGGGGAATCTTTAGAACATTGAAGTCTGTTGTGCGGAGACAAAGGCAGCAAAGAGGGATTTGCCTCCTGCCAGACAGAGTGTATATGAGTTCTCTGATATGACTTGTGTATGAAAAAGTCTTACAGCTCAGACAGACTAGCGAAAAAGAAGCCAGGATCAAAGTAAAACCATGCAAATCAAGAAGCGTCTCAATTGTCAGGGGGAAATCTGTCTGACTTGAGATGAAAAGCAGATTCTGAGCATGTCAGATTTTAGGAAGACGACACAAAGGACAGGATAGGTTTGAGAGTTAAGTTTGGATGTGGTGAGGCAGGCAGAGTGCAAAGTCAGGTCAGCTTCAACTATGACCAGTTTATGTGTCCACAGTTTGGTCTAATGTGGCATTTGACACTAATCACTGATAATACATCCAGAGAAGAAAGAACTCGTCCTTGAACTGAAATGTCTTTTAAATCCCAAAATCTCACAGCGTGGCTGGAGGCAGTGGCCTAAAATGACCTTTATATAGTTAGTAAGGAGAAGAAATTAGAGCTGCATCTACTGTCAATGTTCATCTCGACTGAATATTTGATCTACAGAGTGTCAGAAAACCAAGAAAAATGCATGATACAGTTATGGAAAACTTAATGCACAGGCTTCAAAGTGTTTGTTTTGCCAAGCCAGTGGTGCAAATCCCTTCAAAATACCAGTTCTAGTTTAAGTGATTGTTACTCAAACTAGGGCTCAAACAATAACTTGAAGAAATTCCAAAAATGTTGGCATACTAAACATGTTCAGGTTCCAGCTTTGCAAATGTGAGAATTGTCTACTTTACTTTCTTATCTCATTGAAAATTCAAATACTTTTTTTTATATATATATATTTTTGGGGAGAGTTTTTTCCTTTTATTGACAGAGACAGAGTGAAACTGTGGGTAGATAGAGAGGAGAGTGACATGCAGCAAATGGACTCGAACTCATGACCGCCGCTAAGGGCCTGAACCCATGTGGTATCGCCTTAACTCACTCAGTGAGCTAAACGGCAGCCTGAAATCATTTTCATTTTACGCTATTGTTTGGTTATCGTCGTAGTTTCAATTGTAGAATCTGGACTTGCTTGAGTTTCTCGAAGACGTTTCATCTCTCATCCAAGAGACTTCATCAGTTCTGAACTGCTAAGATTGAAACTACGAGGATAACCATGACCTGGATGACTGAGAATCTTCACAGACATGCTGCTGAGGTGTGTATTGTGAATTGTAATATATTCACACAAATACTTCTTTTTAATTCATATTTTTTGGGGAGAGTTTTTTCCTTTATTAATAGTGTTATGATTGGCTTTTCCTATGTTCTCTTTCAAGTTGTACTTTTGCACTTGTTCTCCTTAGATTCATATTTTTCGCTGAACTCATGAAACTTACTGGTTGTTTTCATTTGATCAGAACAGTGTGACATTTAACTTGATAAGCAGGAACCAGATGTACCCCCTCAAGGTCATCTTTAATCTGTCTGTTACAATATACCCACGCCACTCATTCATCTTTCATATCACATTTCAGTAAGATCACGTGGACAGTGGTTGGCGTGTCCACGTCAGAGGTAACTGGCCAGTGAGACTCAGTTGCGTGTAAACCCAACCTCTGTACGGGGCTGGTCCAAGCCCAAGAAGATAACTGTGAGGCACACCCGGAAATCGGGGCTCCTTCTGACTGAATTCCTGCGGGAGCTCTGTCACTCCGAGCCCAGCACTGTATTTACTTTATCTGTGACCAGAAGAAACTGTTCATCTGAGACCTGATGATTTATCCGACTCATTTTGATATGTTTTTTATATTATTATTTTATTTTATATTATCATATGTTTATATTTTTCATTGATATATCTTATACTTCCTTCTTACTTTAAGACTTTTGATTAGGAGCACTTGTAACGAAAAGATTCTGATTCTGATTGTTGGGCAGTCAATAAAAGAACCTTAACAATAGACAGAGTGAAATCGTGGGTAGACAGAGAGGAGAGTGACATGCAGCAAATGGTCTTGAGCCGGACTCAAACTCATGACCGCTGCCAAGGGACTGAGCCCATGTGGTATCGCCTTAACCCAGTGAGCTAAACGGCGGCCCACAAATACATTTTTTAACATGTTCTATCTATAAACCAAATAATTAACTGAGTAATAAATCATAAAAACACAGTTCTCTAGCCATAACTCAAACAGTGATGGAAGTTGTGATAATCAGTTACTACATCTGATATTACTGTGTCCTAACCAGAGTGCCATCTTAATATCTCTAAACCACAACTACTGTATGTGCAGCGCTGACACAGCTACTTACCAATTAATTAATGGTTGATTGACATATTATCTGATGGTTTAATTAATTGTTCAGGTAACATACTGGTAGCCCTGCAAGGCTGTAGAGGTAATTACTGCACATAACCGTTGGATGAATGAAACATGGAGAGAGAACTCCCCAGTAGCGGGGCACAGAATGTAGATTTTCTTGGTAATTAGTATCAGTCTGTGCTTGTTGGAATGCCATCTTAACATGCAACAAAAGTCCACAGCCACAGTTTCCTGACAGCAGAGTAAAGGCGGACTGTTTGAAATATAGATCAAAAGAATTCATCCGCTGCACTGCTACAATTTTAGATCACTTCAAACAAAGCCTGCCAGGCTCCCTGTTTCTTGCTTATTCTAGCTCTTTTTCAGGTTAATAGGCACTTCATCACTCTCAGCTGCACCCAGGCTCTGCTGAGCTTATGCTCCTCGATACAAGTCAGCTTGTGAACTACAGAGCCGGTGATTTCAAGCTAAAACGGTCACCTTTTCCATGTCTGCGATTTAAACAACTGTTTTGGAGAACTCTGAAGACAAAGTTCAAACCATATGAAACCCAAGCACAAGCGGGTGGAAGAGCGTCTGGGTAAACGTACCTCTGTGTTCAAAGCGGTGAGTGGAGTGTCAGAACTTCCTGTTAATCTCACTACTGCTCCCACGCTGTTATTTATATCACAGTATTAAACTTCAGCTCTCTTATCTCATAGAAAGGTATTCACCACAACAAGTATCATAAAGAGGCCACAGCTGAAAAGTAACAACAAAATCCACTTTCTTTAAGGTTCAGTTCTGAGTCCCACTATTTTCTGGTGAGCAGCCAGGTTACGGGTTCTGGGGCTAAAATATTTCTCTACTCAGCCAGTGCTTGAATCATGAGGTGCAGAATTTGAAAGGAGAAATATAGCCTACCATACTATAAGATGCAAAGTGAGAAAGGAAAGCTTCTCTGTTCAGATTCTCAGCCATCCAGGTCATGGTAATCCTAAAAAGCAACTGTACTCCTCATTTTGGTTCATGAAGATGTTTCACCTCTCAACCAAGAGGCTTCTTCAGTTCCAGTTGCCTTCTCTGGTTTAGGCAGGTCCCTATTGGATAGGTTTTAACCCACTTTTCTACTTAGACTGTGGTATTTAAATTCCTGTGTTTGCTTTTTTATTTTTTCGTGTTGTGCTAAATGTGCAGTTTCTGAAGGGTCTGTTCCCTCCTGTCCTTAAGTGCTTTCATAGCAAAGTGGGCCTGTGTTATTCTCTCACATAGTAGTTGGTTGGGTGTCTGCAGTAGCATTTGTTCTGCTCTAAGGCCTTTGACAGTTTAGCCGAGGCATAAGCTGTTAGAGACAAATCAGAGTAGTCTGTATCTCAGGCTGAAACGGAGGTGGTTCGTGTAGTCTGAAAGTTTTCTTGACATGAACACCATTTGAAGAGTGTTCATCCCAAAGTGCAAAGCAATGTGTCTGCATAGATTCTTAGTCATCCAGGTCTAAGAGCATCAGTAAAAGCAACTACCGGTACACTTCTCTTTTTGGTTCTTGAAGACGTTTCACCTCTCATCCAAGAGGCTTCTTCAGCTCATCAGAACTCAGGACTCCACAGAAAGTAACCAGAACTGAAGAAGCCCCTTAGATGAGAGGTGAAATGTCTTCAAGAACCAAAAAGAGAAGTGCAGTTGCTTTTACTGATGCTCTTAGGATAATAATCTACCCTTTATTGATCCCCTTAGGGAAATCCTTCTCTGCACTGACCCATCCTATTCAAAGTTTACCTTAACTATACATACTAGGAGCAGTGGGCTGCCGCAGTGCAGCGCCCGGGGAGCAGTCAGGGGTTAAGGGCCTTGCTCAAAGGCCCACAGTGGTGGTGAAGCGGTCGCTCTCACTTTCCCACCTCAGCTTCTTGCCAGTCCGGTTCGCTTCACAAACCACTAGGCCACCACTGAATATGACAATACAAGACTGCCAACTCTTAATTTATTTGTTTTGTACATCTGACAAACGAGAAGAAAATGCCCTCCTGCCTTTGCATTAAGACCTGGAGAATGTTGCTGCAGCTCTTTTTCACTATAGTCAATGTTAAAGTATTTCCTCATGATGCTGTTAGGTTGTGTTTGTCTGAAAGTGAAAGTGAAACTAAAAGTCCTCTAAACTACACTCCTGGCAACTCACACAACAAAGTTAGGCTTTTGAACAGGAAGCTGCACTGTTTGGGGTTGAAGCCTGAAGATTGTTAAATGTTCAGCACGTTGTTGTTACAGTGGATCTCTATGACAGCTACAGTAAAGTGTTGTGTTGTGTTGCAGCTGCCTGTCACTGAACAATCTTGTGTGATTTCATCCCCAAATCTGACACTGCGGATCTGCATGTCTCTGGCTCAGAGCTCCATAAAATGGCGTGTACGGGCCTGTACTGCTATAAAATATAAATGTGATTCGATACAGCGGTTCTTCACAAACGAATGTCAGCGGATAACTACAGCATTTCTTCTAAACAAACAGGTGTATACGTGAAATCTCACCACACTGCGGTTTCCGCTTGTATCTCGCAGCGCCAGTCGGAACTCTCCGGCCCGGCTCGGGTCCATGCTGAGCTGGAGCCGCAGAGCCTCGCTGCCTGCTCCGGGGAGGCACAGGGGTCGGATCCCGGAATGACACACCGAAACACGGACTGACATTAAAACAGTACTGCAGCAAGCCGTCGGCGCAGGCCCGCCGCATGCAGCCTGTTGGGACGAGGCA
>OMNN01034713.1:0-20253 GCA_900302755.1 Chromis chromis | reverse complement strand
CCTGCTGCATTTCCCATAATTGTGGCTATTGTGGGTTGAGCTGAATCTGCACATTCTTCCTACTTTCTGTCGATTTTTGGAAACGATGAAGGGTGTAAAACAGCCTATCGGAGAAAGCAGCACAAGCTTCCTACAAAATAATAATAATAATAATAATTTTTACATATATCATTCAAAAAAGACACAGGGCTTTTACATGTACCGCGGGCGCGGTTAAAAAAGAGAGGAGAAAGAGCTTTGGCTGTGGCTACCTGCTGACATCAGATTTGCCCCCTCCATTTCTGCCTTTAAATCCCGGCTAATAACTCACCTCTACTCCCTGGCTTTCCCCACACAGTAATCACATGCCTGTCAGTAGGGTTCTTTTTGAGTATGTCTTGTTCTTTTTAATTGTTTGCGTTTGTCTTGTTCTTCTTTTAACCATGTAAAGCACTTTGGTCAGTATGTACTGTGTTTAAATGTGCTATATAAATAAAACTTACTTACTTACTAGTTTGAACAAATATTGGAATTTCAAAAAAACAAAAAAAGAGGTGACAGCCCCAGAACTGGATCAAACAAACAAATAGCAGACACAATAAAAACATAATACACTTAGACAGACAGTGAAATGCATACCAGGCTCTTGACAGACCCCTTTTCTTGTCACGCTTGGACCAAGTTCACTGACAGACTGACAATAACACTGTGTCAACATTGGTGTGGGTGCGCTACTGCAGCTATCAGTGACATAAAATACAAACCAGGTCAAGTCTAATTTGAAGTCTTATCTGACTGAATTTTGAGGTCTTACTGTAATGAATAAGGAGTCCCTTTTTTTTTAAACACAGTGCAACTGTCAGTCTGACTGCAGCTTGGTAAGATCAGTTCAGCTCCATGCATTCTGCCCAGATATGAGGGTAAAATCATGCAAACAGCAATTTGACCCAACATCTGTGTGTACGTCTATCCTAACGTCTTAGTAAAAAAATACAGGTATACATATGTGCTTGAGCCCTCTGTATGAAATGCCACCTCTGCTGTGATTATGGGCTGATGCCAGAGAAAAAGAAGGGGGGAGGAGGAGGGAGGGTTAGAGGAGTCTGAGCTGGCATTCCCAGGAAAGTGTGGTGCTTTACCTGAGCCACCCCAGTGACAGTAATAGCTACACCCTCCGCTGTCTCTACATCCTCACACTTGGGCTGCAGGGTCATAATCTCAAGCGTTATCCTGTGAAGAATGTGGAAAAATATAAAATAAAAATTGACATGTTCGCAGGGAAAGCAAATGAGGGGAAGGAACAGAACACGAGAAAAGGGAAAAACTAGACAAAGTGAAACCATTCACCCAAGGACTCCAGATCACTAACAACGGAGCGAAATGAGATGCTATCCACGATTCAAATCGGCTGTTTGCCTTGTTTTGATTTTAAAATGAAGCTTAGTTAAAATATCTGAATGCGTCCTCTGCATCGGACTCCTCGCATCCTCTTTTTATAAATTTATATAGCATTCATTTAGTGACCCCGTTGCCAAAGGTGACTCAGAGCTCAGTTTTATGGCAAAGCTGTAGCCGTAGCTAGCGACAGCGGCTTGTCTTCTTCGACTGCAGAAGAAAAAAGACACGACACACAAAGACATGTTAGCTTGTTAGTTGAACCGCTTTCCTTTGTCGTCCTTTGGCCTCGAGCACCAGCCACTGCTTTTGTTTTTTGTTGTTGTTGTTTTTTTTGTCTTTTTAAATGCATTACCTGAGCCACCCCTGTCACATCCAGGGGAACACCCTCCGAGGTTTCGATATTCTCACAGCGACAGAGGATGGTCATAACCTCCAGAGACATTCTACGCAGGCAGGCAGGCAGCGGGAATAGCAGAGGCAAAACAGTAAGTTGGACAACAGCTGTTAGGAATGTCAGTAACCAAGGTCAAGAGGAAGAGGGAAGAGGGAGAGGGGGGCGACAGATACAGACCACAACCTGACCTCCTATTCTGCTGGTTTTAGGGGTGTAATGTTATGCTAAAACCTTCACTGTCACAACTAATATAGTCTCTGTTAAAATATATATATTTGTTAAATAAACTGTGAAATGATCCTCGTAGTTTCAATCGTAGCATCTGGACTTGCTTGAGTAGCTCCAAGGCGTTCCATCTTCATCCAAGAGGCTTCATCAGTTCTAAACTGACTGGTTGGGAGTTCCAGGTTTTATACTCTTCAGGATCCATTAACTCTATTGAAGCTCCAGTCTGCTGGGTGAGTGTTGCCCCTCCCTCATTATGCGAGTCGTTAGGTCCTTCCCTCTAACAATGGGGTTTGTTAGGGCCCTCAGGACAGGACTTGGCAGTCCACCTGCATCTGGAGGACACGGGCCACTCGTTCGAAGACAATGATTGACAGAAGGTTTGAGAGGGGGGTGAAGGAAGCCATCTTTGTTAAACTAGAACAACCTTCATTGACCAGAGGGGGAGGCTTGAGACATCACCTCTCACCTCTCATCTGATAGACAGTTAGTGGCATTCTATCAAGTTTTATAACATCCCAGCAGGTAGTCATCTAGTCATAAGACATGCCCATCTGTAGCCTACTTTAGCAATGCAGGTCAGCATTCATTTTGTTCAAGTAATTAATCTTATCTTTATCACTGATGTAACTAGATGCCACATGCACGTATAAAGGTGTTACTTCCCGAAATAAAACACAAAAAGGAGGCCACAGAATGCCCTGAATTGTCACCCAGTGCCTCATGATTGTGTTTTTCTTAATATAATTAAGTCAAATTTATTTATCCAGCACGTTTAAAAACCACAAGAGTTGAACCGAAGTTTTGTATAATTAAAAATAGCAATACATTAAATGCAGTAAACTCCAAAGACTAGAAGATAAATCTGGATGAAACCATAATAAAACAATGAAAAAGAAAATACAGCACAATAAGAACTTCCTAAAGGACCCAACGGCTCTCATTGGCCCTCACAAAGGGACCTGAACCCATTGTCAGAGGGAATGACCTAACGATTTGCATAATGAGGAAGGGCAACACTCACCCAGCAGACTGGAGTTTCAATAGTGTTAATGGATCCTGAAGAGTCTAAAACCTGGAACTCCCAACCAGTCAGTTTAGAACTGATGAAGCCTCTTGGATGAGAGGTGAAACGTCTTGGAGCTACTCAACCAAGTCCAGATGCTACGATTGAAACTAACCATGACCTGGGTGACTGAGATTCTTGAAAAGAGCAACTTCCACAGATAAAAACTCAAAGTTAGTGTTGACAGGATTCTTGATTTCCAAGAGGAAAGAGTCTGGAGATTACACAGAAATGTTCTCTAGCAAACATCCTCTGCCTCAGTACGGGGGTGTTTACATGAGCTCATGTTTCAGAGCTGATAAAACAGGCAGAGCTGTTCTTTTATAATAAACACTGACTCAGATTCCTTATTGTTGGAGTCGGCTTCAGACTGCAGCAACACACAGAACAGGAGACTCTCTGTGGGCTCCACCTCCTTTCTCTTTCAGAAGGACTGGATCAATGAGTCACAGGCCTGGACATTAACATGATTACTGCATCACAAGCGGGAAGCCACACTCCCTCCCACCGTTCTCATAATGCTATCCAGCTACCGGCTTGTGCACACAGGGCTTTTAGCGGACATGACCACTACTCTGGAGAGGTGCAGGAGCATCTCTCTTGCTCTGTTTGTTGACCAAACTGCAGAATAAAATTAGATGAGAAGGGATTCTTGGGACAGCTTGTCTCTAAATGGAGATAAATCCCGACGTGTCTTAACTTTTACATTTTGTTATTGAGGTCAACCGTTACGTCTCCCAGCAACTAAGCCAAGGAGCAGCATTTAATGTGAAATGGGCAACATGAAGGAGACACACCAGGGGTGAGACGGGGTGAGATCAATACCAGACAAAGCAAAGCGAGTTAGCAAAGTAGAAATAAAGAGGCAGGCAAACAAATGAATTACTCAGTACCAAGAGCTTTAGAAACAAGGATATTATCACAGTGTCCTCGTAGGTTCAATCGTAGCATCTCATCCAGATGCTACGATGCTGCATCTTGGATGAGAGGTGAAACATCTTTGACAACCTCAACCAAGTCCAGATGCTACGATTGAAACTACGAGGACAACCTGGATGACTGAGAACCTTCACAGACATTATCACAGTGTTTTCAGAGGATTACCATATGCTACACTTCACAGTTGGTTTTGCAGTAGCTAGATGTTTAGTTAAGAACAACACCTCAGCTTTTAAAACCCTGAGGCTTTTGAATAAAAAGAATTATACTTATGAATAGGGGTGTAACGGTACATGTATTCGTATTGAACAGTACGGTACAGGCACTTTCGGTTCGGTACAGAGGTGTGCCGCGGTATGAAAAGCTTAAGACTATTAAGAATGGCCGATGTCCAGAATTGTTTTAATTGTGAAACTTAAAACCTCATAGTGCCCACAGTTGTGGCCGACCTTCTCCGTCTCACAGTTGCGGAACTAAAAACAAATAGGAGTTTCCAGTGGACCACAAGATGTGACGGACCGTTTATTCTCCTGCCGGCGCTTCTGTGATAGCTAGTGAATGGAATGGCTAATGCTAACAACGAGAAGCCAGAGCTGTTACTGGCCTGAGCCTGCTCATTACCCATAAGCGCAGTGGCTTATGGGTAATGTAGTAGTAGTAGAGAAGAGAAGTGCGATGTGTGTCTGTGCTGTATCTTTCACCGTGTCTGTGACCAATAAACAGATCCAGTTCCAAGGTTTACTGCCTCCCATGCTGCCTGTTTTGATAGCAGCCCAGAGGCTTGTTACCAGCACAAAACGAGCTAACACAGTAGTTTACTGAGGTATACGCCACGGAGCTGAGAAGGTAACAGCTGCTTGGCGGAGGTCTGTGCTCTCCGAGTGCTTTTCTAGTTTGATATTGAGAACTATGCAGCAGTACATCTGTTACATTTGTAGACATTGTATATTTAATTTAATTTACTGAGTTGCTAACAGCTAAATAAATGTTTTGGATGAATTATGAGAAGGTTTTTTTCTTCATTTTTCCACTTAACTGAGAACCAAACCGTACCGAACCGTGACTTCTGTACCTTGGTACGTACCGAACCGTGATTTTTGTGTACCGTTACACCCCTACTTAAATAATAGAGTTTAAATATTTTCTCATAACTTGGGTTGTTCAGTTGCAACTTGCCATCACTCAGATATGAAAAAGTCTCACTGAACGGTGGCCACAAACCAGCTCAGGGTCTGTTTCGTTGCAATAAATAGCTGACTCTCAAACCCAGTGGCCCTAGTTTGAGGTTAGGGTGAGCGGTTTGACGCTTTCCAGTGGGTTGATGTTTAAACAAACACACACCTACAAGGTGTCGGTGTTTCAGCTGCAAGGCTTGTTTATTGATCAGGACTAGATTCAAATACAGAAACTGAAGATTTGGCTATTTTGTTTTTGTGTTTTTGTGGTTTGGAATGGGAGTTCAGTTTACAATCAACTGTAGTTTTACAAATACTGTGTTTGTACCTGTCCCTCTCCTCTCCATTATGTACCGTTTGTTTATCTTTCCAGTGTTACTACGAAGCTGGTTCACTGGGGCTGCATTAGAAAGAAGCCCACAGTGCTGAGTCGCTATGTTTACATAATAGTTAAACATTAGTTTTGAATATCCACGTTTGTCTTTATTCACACTAGCTTCTTCTTCTTCACTGAAATGTAGAAATGTTGGTGACTGAGAACAGCCATTCCTTTTTCAGGGTACAAACCATTTGAAACTAAATCTGTGTGGTCAACAAAATACTTTTTCAAGGTATCTGCTACACCAAACGATGAAAAGATGACGTTTTCTAAATGAAAATTGATTTTGATCTGTTTAACAACTGCTAACAAACTCCATAAATGAGCAGGTCTTTTCACCCTGTGGATCTTTGTTTCTACTGAAAGTGTAAGTCAGTACAGACACATTTTTAAAAGGCTTAATGTTTTTCTACAACAGCAGGGCTTTGTAGTTTTTAGCAAATATCACTGGAACAAAATTAAACAGTATATTTGTTAGGAACCTTTTTCAGCTATGGATTAATGAGCATTACTGTGTATTTGAGGCATCAGAACATAGGATTTAAAATACTACAATAAATTACAGTTCCCATGTTCATTAGTCACATTTGATCCTTTGCACAGACGTGGCTTATTGATGTGTTTTAATAGATTTAAGACAGCAACGGAGCTCTATGACATGGAGATATCAGAGTTTAGCTACACAGACTACACCTATTAGGAGGATTGGTTCACTCATTGCTTTGGATCCATTGACAATAAGGAAAACAGCATCAGCAGCATCAGCATCCTATAATTATACCTGCTTAATAAATAATGAGACTTTGCATCTTTTGTGTGTGAGTCAGGTTGATACGGTGCCATATGTTGCTGCCAAAGAGAAGCCCGATGAGTGTTCAAAATGGGATGGCTTGAGGGTATGAATGTGCTGAACGTATTTAATGTAGATTGATTTATCTTGTGTCATAGTATGGGTCATATAATCTTGTGTGTGGTAAAGTGTTGTATTTGTGCATACTGTATAACTACTTTAACTGCAGGGTAACAAAATCCGTAGATGCTAAATGGTCGACATAAAGGACTTCAAATGGAAATTTCAAACCTGTGGAAAGCCTCCTGTGTGGACCCTGCAGATACCCTGTTCTTAAAAGCTTCCTGACTGAGTCTGTGAGCACATGCAAGGTTTTTTTTTTGGGTTGAAGCCAGAGCAGATATGTCTTACCTCTGGATGTCAGAGATGAGCCACCAGGCCCACGCCCAGCCTCCTACGACATACGTCTTCTGATCTGAGCCACAGCAGCCACCTTTGGAGCAACACAGATGAAGCAGACGTCACATGGTTGTAATAAGCTAGCTCATTATTTAGACCCTGTATATCACTGGATCACAGTCTGAACTAACAGTGCAGCAGATCAATGATTGTTTACAAGTGAATCGTTCAAAATGTGATACAAGCACCAAACTTGGCACAAATACTCCTTGGGGGGGGCCATAGACATGTATACATAGACGTCGCATTGACTGTGGAGGGACCATCTTGGTACAGGGCTAGCAGAGGAGGGAGTGCATGGACATCTATGGAGGTAAGAGGTACTGCACAATCTTTTCCACCGATTTCCAAACGGTTTGATTTGTTAAAAACGTCACACACGTAGCTATGACAGGATGCTTGGATGTCCTTTGGTTCTATTGATGTCTGCCTGTCTGTCCTCCATGTCTGACGTTTGTAACAAACAACCCGCGTGAATATACGTTGACAACTGATCGATTTATGATCACTTTTATAGAGCAAACATGTCATTCCTCTATAGATGTAATGCACTGTAGGAGCAAGTGGGTCTGTACCAAGATGGCCGCCGTGTAGGCACGTCGCTCCAATCGGCAGCAGCAGTCAATGCGGCGTCTACGTATATATGTCTATGTTGATGATGAGCTGATCATTTGAATCAGGTGTGTTGGAAGAGGGAAACATCTAAAACATGCAGGATAGGGGCCCTCGAGGACCAGGATTGGGCACCCCTGAACTAATGTCTCAAGTATGGTTCCAGTAAACATTTTAATAATTGTTTTTTAAAACCTGGTCATCAAGCAAAAGAGGAAAGGCACCACTGAAGGGTTGGGATCATGGATTGTGTGTTCAGAGAAGTGGAGAAATGGAAATGTAAGCTGTCAATATGAAGCTACAAACTGATGCCCAACACTAGTCGCTGCTTGATGCACAACCAATCAAAGTTGAGTTATGATGATACGTTCCATTCCATTTCCACCTTCTTTCTCTCTCCACATCATCTCCTGCTCAGTTCTGTTACTCTGCGCTGACACAGTGCTATTTAACCGTACCTTTAATTTAAAATCATGACGTCAACGAGCAGCTGAGACACTCTGTCACCACACACTCCCTACACTCTCCCACACCCACATATATATGGAACCGCAAAAACCCGTTCATCTGTGTGTTATCATGGACAGGAATTGTCACAAGTCCTAACACAGCTCCACTGCTGCTACTGAAGTGTAATGTTCGACTTTGAACTTTGATTGCACCATTGATGTATGGTGTATATATCTATATCTATAGTTTACTTTGATGTACATGTTGTCTTTCTGCAAATTGGTTCTTTTTGTATATAGTTATGTCTGATTGTATATGTATTTTGATAAACAAATTGGACTGCAGCATGTAAAGATGTAAAGATATGCTCTGGCTACTTGTTCTATTGTAGGTCTTAAAGGGTTAACAGACAATAGGTGGCTTCCCACTGTCAGAACTCACGGCAGGCATGTTGTAGCACGAACACTTACAGAAATCTAATCTGCCCTTTTGGCCTTTCTGTCTCCATTGTCGTGTCAGATCAGACAGCTTCAGCCAAAACAACAACAAAGAAAAGTTACAGGATGCAATTGCAGTTCAAAGAGCACATAGCAAACAGTAGAGCAATGGAGGGTTGTTATGTTAGCCTGTATGATGAATTTTACATTGAGGATGGCGACTCAAGGACATCGAGAGGGCAGAAAAACACTTGTCCTCTCCAAGTTTAACCCGTCAGTGCCGAGACCCACCCAGAAGTTTTTCAGGGCTGCTCTTGGAGTAGGTTAATTTTTCTCCACTGAAAATGGGCTTGTAAGAGGTTCTACAGGGAACACACAAAAGTCTAAAACGGCCAGCTTAATGTAGCCATGCTTGGCTTTTTTGTAACTTTGTTGTTTAACATGAACATCAGTAGTATTACGCTCACCAGGTACTATTAACAGCTAAGAAAATCACATTTGCTGGAAGGTAAATTTTTGCTTTTCTTCTAACAACAGTACAGAGCGTAAAGCTGCAAAGCATGATGGATACTTGGACTGATATAGGATTCAGCTTCTGTACACAACATTTCTGTATGCCTCATGATTAGGGGTGGGAATCACAGGGTACCTCACGATACGATACATGGCTCAGATATCGATACTATTGCGATAAATCGATAATCGATATATTGCAAGACAACCACATAATGATACATCATGTATCAAGCGGCGTGGAAGGAAGATGCTTGAGCCAGAGGGTTTGTCTTTTATACCCCCTTGCAGGTGCTTTTGCTTGCACCCACAGTAGAACACCAATACATGAACAGTGGCAGGTAGCCATCAACCCCGCTACCCTTCTCCCTCAAGGTAGCAAAAACATTAATAAAACCCCGAACTCCCATAATGCATTGCAGAACAATAGTCCCGTACTAGCGACCGGCTCTGTGATCGCTACAATATCTATAACTAAAAAATACAATGTTGGTGGTGTTGCCTGTGTACTTTACTTTTGCGAGGCAGTTCTTGCATAGGACATAGTCTTTGTCCAGCTTGTTCCCTCCGTGTTGCCAAAACCCCAGATGGGTCCACACTTTGGACTTAAACGTGGATGGGGCGTCTCTTACGGTAGCATTGCTGTCCTCCATTATACCTGTACAAACTCTTCCTCCAATTCATTTCCGCTCAAGTCTCCCTCATTCATGTGATAAACGCCACCGTGTGGAGTCATTAAGTAGTGACGCTGGGGAAATGGCAGCTGGCAGGGGAATCTGGCAGGGTTTAGAGCGCCTTATTAGAGCGCCTTATTATATTAATTTAAGTATCGATATGTGGCACCAGCGTATCGATACTCATATCACACAAGGAGGGACAACAATATATCGCTGTATCGATATTTTGTCCCACCCCTAATCTGGATAGGTTCAATCTTTGTTTCACCCCCTAAATTCCAAACCTAGTGAGTTTGAAAGGCGTGTTTTCATTAAAAAAAAGAACCTGTAAAAACAGATTTTCAATTTTCCAATGGTCTGTGAACGTATTATATGTAAGATGCTTTTTGTTGATAGGAAGTAGGCCAAAGATTGGCATAAAATAGTATATTTTATTGAAATCACTTTCTTCTACATGTCTTTATCAAAAAAAAATCCAAAAATAAACAGTTTGCACCAGATCCTGTAATAAAAAAAAAAAAGAAAAATTCTGCTTTCCTGAGTGCAACTAGATGGTCCACTAAGCTGCGAACAGAGTTTTCAGATGAACTGCAGGTTGTGTATACTGAGAGTAGAGAGAAGACAATAAGAGAGATTGAGGAGAAAATAAAACATACTTCATCTAAATAATAAATGCAACATGTCTCGAAAACAGTATACAGAGGAACAAGTTGTCAGCAAGCTGTTGGAAGATACATTCAGCATGGTGAAACATCTTTTTAGACTTGATGTGCAAAGTAGTGTGAAAAACGCCGAGTTTGTAGCAGCGCTAAAAAATGCAAATATCCCCAGTTTTTTACCCAGTACTGATAACACTCATGGGCACTAGAAAAAATATTGTACATATTGATTCCAGTTGCGTGTTTCATTTGTAAAACAAGCAGCCTAAGAAATTCAACCTTGATTTTGGTCTTTTTTAAGCTTAACTATTATTTTATTTATGACATTTTAACTGTGTCATACTGTATAAAAGACATGTTTGGGTTCTCTCTACTTCTAGTCATGGATGTGCTGTTTCCATGGAGGTGCAGGACTTTATATTGCAGTGAAAACTGAACAAGCAAGAAAAGCACCCAGAAACCGCTTGGGGTTTCGGAGGGTTAATAACCTTATAAGATAAACAAAGACAGATCGATGGGTTGTCACGGATTAGCTTAGGACCTGCCACATTTGTAAATGTACTTTTCTATAATGAGATTTTATAGTGATGATATAATCTTAATTTAATGATGATGATTAAATTAAGGTTCTCTAGGTCACAGGTGCGCTATCACTTTAAGCCAGGAGAAAACCCTTCTTCTTTTATCATCAGCAGCAGGCTGTAGTAATAGTAATAGCAGTAAAAGCCGACCTAGTAGTGGAGAATACCTCTTAATATTTTTAGCCACTTATTGCTATTTCATCCTTTCTTCTGCTTCATTCTTAGATCATCTTTGTTCCTGTAAATGTGTTGCTCCCTGTTCTATAAGACTAAATGAATAAATCATGGAATAAATTCACACTGCTCGGTCAGAGGTAATGAGATACGGTGGGATACTTATTAGCACGAGAAGATAATCATCTGTACGCCTCCGATACCAGCCTCTCTGTTGGTTTTCTGCAGCAGGAGTGCAAGGGAAAATGGCAGGAGGCCTGCTAAAACATAGCAGGGTTTACAATGCAATTTCCCTCAGTGGCTCTTGTGGTGATTCAGAGTGTATTCATGAGACCCCTGTTACTAAAGCCACCAAGAATACAGTGTGTTGTTGTCAGTAAAATAAATTTTAAAAAGCTAATAACTGACACTGATGCTGGTGCTAATGACCCTAAGATACTATTACTGATGCTGCTGTTCATCATCTGGTATTACTTCTATAATTATAAGTGTTACTACAACCATTTTCTACTAATATAGCCTGTTCTCATGTGAATGTGTACTTATTTGTGTCGCATAGAGTAGTTTTGCAGTGTCATAGGTGAGCTGGTGTGCTTGGGCTACAGCAAGTGTCACAGGGGTGGGTGGTTTAAGAAGCACGAACGTCATATATCCACATATTCTAAAGGAGGCAACAGTGTTGATACATCTAAGCCATTTTAAGGCAGGAAGGGATTATTTCCATGTAATTTAAACCTATAACTTGAGTTTTTAGGGGTTTAATCAATGACCAGAGAAGAACTTTAGGCTACACTGCAACTAAAATCCTACTATAAGCTTAAAAATGACAGCCTAACCTGAATATAACATTCACTAATAAATATTATATATTACATAATATTTTGTACGAACAGCAGATGGCATGGCTATGTGTAATATGTGAGGGGTTACCTGTAGTAACAAACCTGTGGAGAATCATCTGTAGCTTCCCTTAGCGGTACTGAGCATCTTAGCATCTTTCAGGTGACTGTTTTTGGTTTTACAGCCTGTAACTTTACTGTTTGGGGTCATTTTTACTAGTGTAAGACTCGTAAAAATTACCCCAAACACACTTCCTGTTTAGGAGAAGTTGGGGGGACAGATTCTGTTAGCAATTAACTATTAGCATCAAGCCGCTCTAAAGCCAGATATTTCCCTCAGGAGCTGTTGGAAAGCAAAACAGATCAAAATGTAGACTGAATGTGGGATTTACGCTGGTTAGGGGGACATGAAACGCAACTTTTAAAGAATGTACATGATTAGCATGGTGGAACAGTGGTTAGCAACGTCGCCTCACAGCAAGAAAGTCTGAGCCAGCTGGGGCCTTCCTGTAGGATATTTACAGTTATCTTAAAGACCTTATTGTACCACATCATCCTAACAGAACACTTTGCTGTGAAACTGCATGTTTACTTGTGGTTCCCAGAGTTTCCAGAAGCAGAATGGGAGGCAGAACCTTCAGTTATCAGGCTCCTCTGTTTTGAAAGCTGCTCCAGCTTTGGGTTCGGGAGGCAGACACCATCTCTACTTTAAAGATTAGGCTTAAAACTTTCCTCTTTGATAAAACTTAGAGTTAGGGCTGCTCGAGATCACCTGAATCATCCTTTAGTTTGCTGCTATAGGTTTAGACTGCTGGGGGATTCCTATGATGCACTGAGCCTCTCTGCCCTACGCTCCTCTTCATTTCTCCACACAGTTATATGTCAGCATTGCATGGCTCTAACCTAGTATCTTCTCTCTCCTGTAGTTTATGTTTTGTCCTTTCTGCAGATATCTCTGGATCTGGAGCTACACGTCTTTGATCTGCAGTCACTGGCCTCACTGACTGCCAAGTTCCTTACATTCTCCTATGCATTGCTTGTCTGTTCTCTATCTGCTATCCTTTTCTCTGTACCCTCACCCCAACTGGGCGAGGCAGATGTCCACCCTCCTTTGGTCTGGTTCTGCTGAAGTTTTTTTCTCTTAACTGTTGCCAAGTGCTTGCTCAATGGAAATCCAAAAGGATTTCTCTGTATATTTTTTTGGGAGGTTTTCACCTTACTATGTGAAGTACCTTGAGATGACATGTGTTATGAATTGGCACAACATAAATAAAATGTAATTGAACTGAATGGCATGCTCTCTATGTGTTTCCTCCAGGTGCTCCAGCTTTCTTTCACAGCCAAAGACATGCTTGGTTGGTTGGTTAATTGGTGATTCTAAATTGGCCGTAGTTCAAAGTGTGAGCATGCATTGTTGTTTGTTTTTTTGTGTTAGCCCCGCCATGAACTGTCAACCTGTCCAGGGCGCACCCCATCTCTCCATGCAATTACAGGGATGAGCTCCAGCCCCTTGCGACCCTCTACACGATAAAGAGCTGTCACTGATGGATGGTTCATCTTTATGTGTGTCAGTGTGGTGCTTACAGCTTGTTCCACTACACCAGAGTAGCCTGAAAAATATATCGATGCTGCTTTAAACCAATGTACCTAACTTAAATTCCATATAAATACACAGTTTTGTAGTATACCAATGAAATATATTTGTATTATTTGATAAATGTTGTAGCAATTTCTTGATAAGCCATTTACTTGTCGTAATTGTATATGATATCAAATCAACCACCTTCATAACTGCTACTATAATGAGCTCAGCAGTGTTCTGTGAACCTAATCTTTTTTGTTTCGGGCCCCTGGTGAACTTTTCTCTCTTCTTACGAACTCCTGACTGCTTTGTTCTGTTCCTACTGTACCATCCGGACTCTACTTTAATCTATCCAGCTACAGTGTTAGTGGCTATACATCTGCTGCTTTGTCAGTTCCACTCTGAGTCCTGTCTGCTCTGCGTGCTGAGTTAGTGCAGCCGCTGTAGCGAGTACATACGAGACTGTCAGTGTTGTGTTGTAGCGAACAATATGTGTGTAATCCATCAAGTGAAAGCGAGTCGGTGGAGCCTCACCTTGACATAGAGCTGCTGGAACTCCTCCAGGTTGAGTCGGCCGGTGGGACAGTCCTTCAGGAATCCCTTGTACCACTGCTTCAGCTCGTGTTCATTAAACTCTGTGTTCTTCACCAGATCCTCCATCACTTCAGGGGTCAGCTTGCTGTTCTGTTTCCCCATTTTTCCTGCAAAAAATGAAGACACAGGCACACACACACACACATGCACAAAATTAATGATAATAGGCATCTTTTGATTAATATTGAACACAACCTCTTCATGTTGTGAGAGTCTTGAGGGCGTTTGGAAAAGTAATTCATCAAGGCTGAAACCAGAGATTCCTACACAACTGTGAAAGTGCAAACCAAAGCGCCATCTAAAAATAAGCTTTAAAACAAATGGACTGTAATATTTGGCATTGGAATAGAGTTGGAAATTAGTCCTGTTCTGTTTCTACTTTTTCTTGGCTTTATTTTTCTGACTTTGAGCAGCAGTTTGTCCTAATTTTGTTTGTTTGTTGTTTCATTTCTTTCTCAACCTTTGAAATCCTTCCAAGCAGAGTTTCTGCATTAAATTTATTAAGAAATCATCAACTAAACTATATGTTTTTATGCCAAAATTGTCTGAGGGGTGTGCCATGTACGTATTTAGTTGGGGGAAATAAAATGAAAATGCAACCAATTTTGCACTTCTTTTAATGGTACAAATTATTATTTTCAAGCGCCAGCAGATGAAAATGTTGTTTTTTTGCTTTTAAGCTCTTAACCATTTCCTATTCTAGCCTTTCCAGATGAAGCTCTTTGGCTTTTAGAAAGTGGCATCTTTAAGTAGACGGCCTACTGTGACTTTTTAGGAAAACTCAAGTATGTTTTGGTTTAATGTCTTTTAATTTCCCCACCGCAGCTGTTTGCACCCAGCTGCCTCTGTATCTCGCTGTTTGTATAGTGCTGATGCTGCCACTTTATGGCCTCGATTAGATCATAAACCACCCCATAATTATCATAATTTGCACAAGATGGTTAGCGTTTTGGAGCATTTCTGCTCCTACTCTCTGCTGAAATGTTTATTAGACCTCTTTAGCGTGAAAAGGGTGAAAAGAAAAAAAGATGCGAGGCAGCAACAGTGTGTGTGGTACCAGTACTTCTTTACATGCAAAGTGGTGAACAGGTGCTGAATTTATACACTATATCAGGGGTGGACAACCCTGGTCCTCGAGAGCCACAATCCAGCATGTTTTAGATGTTTCCCTCTTCCAACACACCTGATTCAAATCATCAGCTCATCATCAAGCTCTGCAGAAGCCTGGTAACGATCCTGATCATTTGAATCAGGTGTGTTGGAAGAGGGGAACATCTAAAACATGCAGGATAGTGGCCCTCGAGGACCAGGGTTGTCCACCCCTGCACTATATGAATGCTGTGATGCATAGTTTGTTACAAAATCAGTTCCTTTAAAGGTACCACTTTCCACAAGCTGTGGAAATCAGCAGAGCACACCTAAAAATTCACTGAAAATATGTAGTACATCGTTTTGCTGCCTGATTTTGGTGCCAGAATTACATAACTGTTGTGTGGTAATGACATTGTGAGCACTGTTTTTTCAAACTGTCCCTGCGGTGCTTTCAAAGATGCTCCCACATCCAATTCTAAAGTTGGCAGGCAAAGAGCAGCAATGTTCCTGCGAGAAATTATTAAATGAACACAGTCACATTCACAGTTTCCAGGTTTGCCTATTGATCGTCTTCTGGCTTTGATTTTGTCACGGCATATCTTGGGAATGACTGTTAAAACCGTTAAACCCTGGATGTCGGTTTGTCTTGAACCTCGGTGACACCACTCAGGCAATTTTCCAAAACAGTCCCTGCTCGCAGCTACAGTATAAAACAGGTTGAAATGTACCGGTGCCAGAAAAATAAGGTCAACAGCTCCTCTGTGATAAGTTATCTTAGGGGAGCCTCTACGTGTTTATGTGCATAGTGTGGTGAGGTGTAAAGAAACATAATAAAAAGGACATAAATATACACTAGAATTGATAATACTATGAGTAATAAATTTACAAACACAAATCTCTTCATTCAGGATCATTAGGATTATTTCAAACTGTCAAACTACTTCTTCAGACATGGGAGTTCAGAATAGTGTCTGTGTGGTTATATTTTGCCTCCAGCTATAGCTAAAGCCAGAGGCACTGTCTTTTCAGGTTGTCTGTCCATTGTAATCTTGTGAATGTGATTTTCTTCAAATTGGCACTTGGACTCAAGGATGAACTGATTAAATGCTGGTGGTCAAAGAACAACCTCACAAAACAGGTTTTTGGCCACAACTGAATAATTAATTTGCTTATTAAGATAACATTTCACACAAATGTCTAATAGGATGAAACAATGAAGTGAAGATATTTTATATCCAAAAGTGTACCTGACTATAACATCATAATGTTCTGAAGAAACACTTTTCAGGCCATTTTTTAACACTATTCAACACCATAACTCTGAACAGATGGGAGATTGTGACCATATTTCACATTTGGTTGGATACTGAATTGGTGATACTGATCTTTGGTGCCAAACCTGAAACTGTGGTGACTGTTATTGATGCTTTGTGCTGCCTGGTTGAAGATGTGTGTATAGCTTCTTTGCAGCATCCAAATATGAAGTTTTTTCTACCATCATGGCTACAACTTTGTGTGAGATTCTGACTCTGTTTTTTGTTTCTCTCATTGAACATTTCAGGGTCTCCACTGCATACAAATAGGTTAAAAAAAACTACACGAACAACCTGAACCCTTGACCCCCCTACAGTGAGGTGACCGGGTGGCTCTGTTATGCAGTCAGGGGCATTTAGCTAGCAGCATTTAGCTCGGTGCCATTAGTGGGAAGAGTCACTGCTAATAATACAAAATTGTTCTGAGTGTTCACCTTTATCCTATGATGAAACATTTTCTATCCTAATGGGAGACAATACCCCCATCCACAGGGCATGAGGGGTCACCGAATGGTTTGATGAGCATTTTGTGAGTCATTTGCTACGGCCTTTCACAGTCAACAGATCTCCACCCATTTAATTACCTTTTGGAGATTTTGGACCAACGTGTTACACAATGCTCTCCAATACCATCATCAAAACACCAATTAAGGGACTATCTTTTGGAATAATGTTGTTCCACTCGTCCAGTAGATTTTCAGAGACTTGGAGAATCAATGCCAAGGAGCAGAGAAGCTGTT
Organism: Chromis chromis; assembly: GCA_900302755.1. Classification (NCBI taxonomy): domain Eukaryota; kingdom Metazoa; phylum Chordata; class Actinopteri; family Pomacentridae; genus Chromis; species Chromis chromis. The sequence goes on along the minus strand of OMNN01034713.1, from coordinate 3,186 downwards.
CTGACAGCATGTGGTTCCCCAACACCTCACTAAGACACCTGATGTAGTTTTTTTCTTTAATTTGGCACCCAATCTGTCTTCACAAAATTACAGTTCTATACAACTAAACTGCATTCTTAGTTACGTTTGGGGGGGAATGTAACTTCATTTTGCCAATAAAAATGTAATTTGTGAGCTGTAACATTGTGGGAAAGGCGACAAGTTCGAAAGGGCAACATGAGGAGGAAGGATACAGTCATGAATCAGCAACTGGACTTTCACCCAGAAGACCAGAATTTGCACCCCGTGATGGACGAGAGATCAACAGCCTATTGTTAAGTTTAATTTACTTTGGGTTTTCACGCGCTTTCTGGGTATGTTTAGGCACCAAATCTATGAGGTTAGGTTTAGCAAAATGTCATGATTTCTTAGACACTTTACCATGTTAGAAGCTTGGATAAGGTTAGACACCAAAATTACTTGGTTCGGGTAAGGTAAAATGTCATAGTCTGGGTTTAAATACGACCTTTTCACTACACATTTAAAGCGTCTTCTTCGTTTTCTGGGTTACAAGTCCCGCTCCATCCAATATATGATTGGTTGGCAGAACAGAGGTGACAGTAAAGCAGTACAATAAATGTCAAAGATAGGTCAACTACAAACATATTTGCAACAAGTTCCTTTAAAACATAATTGAGAATTCAGCTTAGACTGGGTTGGATAGTGTGTTGTGCATACCACCAGATCAAATTAGCCTTCAAAGCCTGTGTAAATCTATATGTGTGTATTTTCCTGTTTGTTTGTTTTTGATCCCAGCAATGCACTGACTGCACGCCAACCCAAATAGGCCTCCTGGTAGGGTTAGACAAGCTACGTTTAGGGTTTAAGCATTCAGTTGTAAGGGTTTAGATTAGAGAAAGGGACCAAAGAATGCATTATGCCAAATAGCTTAAATAAAACAAACATGTATCTGTGAGTGTAAATGCACAGCAATTGCTCAGTTGCTTCGTCTAATCTGACCGTCTGCACTGTTGATGGAGAGAACAGGGGGGATAGTGATGGATCACATCTTGAGAGTTATTCTTAGTGAATGGGGAGAGAAAAAATTAAACAATTCTTCATTTTGTGAAGACCTTGTGAAGAGCCATTTCAAGCAGCTCAGACAGTCCCTGGACCGCAATCTGGGAGCCATTTGTCTAAGGAAGATAAATATACTTTGCCCTGAAAACCAATTTTGAAAAAAGTTTTTCATCCAGGCTCAGCGTGACCCAAGTTCACAGAGGAACTTTGGTTTAATAACGTAGAAAACTGAAATTTAAGTTACGTAATGACTAATCACGCCACCTAATTGCCTGTGAACTAAAAGGGCAAAACAACTAATAAAGTAACTTATTCAAATTGAATTGTAGCAGGTGTGGTATGGAAAAGGCTTTATTGTATATATGAGATTGGTTGTTTAGATAAAGCTGAACAGGAATTTAATTAAATCAGTGACATTATCATAAAAATAAGAAGAAGATATCATCAAGTTTAGTAGCTGGTGGGAGGCAGAGATGTGAATCCAACCAAAAATGGGAAGAATTTGGAGCCAAGAGGGATTGAGAGGGACACAGTCCAAGATCCAAAGAGATGCTGTATACTGGATGACGAGTTCATTCTCAGCTGAGCGCCTCCACAAGGTTGAAGCCGATTGAAAAATGTCACTTCTTGCAGAAATGTGATGAATTAACTACAGGAGCATTTTGGACCTGTGTTTGTGTGAGCATCATTAGTTTTACAGGTCTATCTGCATTAACACAAACCCTATTTCTTTGCTCTGTTGCAGGAAATAACCTGCTTAGGAGGCCCACATTTCCAAACTGACACTCACTCAGATGTCATGGATATCATTGGAGCCAATCAAAGAAATGTGGGTCATCTATTGAGCCGAAACACTTTGCCTCATCAAGCCACTGCACCAACACACCCCATTGATCTGCACTTTTCCCCTACATTTATAGCCCCTGACCGAAAGGCCATCCAGCACCATGACCAGACGCAGCACTCTGCAGGTTATAATACAGATTACGCAATGTGAGCGCACAAAAGTGCTCAGATAAAGAACCTTGCATCTCTTAAATAGGAGCCTTTCAAGAGCAAGGAAAAACAGCCTTTTATTAGTGACCTGCCGGGCCTCCTAAGTGCATTCAGTTGTTGGTGAAAAGAAGAGGAAGTTGTACAATTTTCTCATTCATAACTGACCCTGTGATGCTTCAACTCAACTCAATGTTAAAATCAACTAAATTGGTATTCCGAGATTTTCAGCAGTGACTCATTTAGCAGCAGTGAATCAGCTCTAGGGGGTGGAAGATCTGGCCTAAAGATCATATCACGATATTTTGGGGTTGGATCATGATTCGCGATCTGGATCACAATTCTCTCTGCAGATTTAGTTGAACTCAGGTGATCACATGATTCATTGTGCATATGTTTGCCTGGATACAAAGGCTGCTACTTCAACTCAAGGCTAAAGGCAGAACTCGCAAATCTCTGCATCTTGTTCTCTGATTTCATTCTGGTATGTCTGACAAGAAGTGGGGGTTCATATTTCTGCGACTGCCACTCTTCTTTCAAAATGTTGGTCCACTGCAGCAACGCGATTAGTCAGCACAATCAATGACGTTGAAAATGCATCGACATTTTAGGCCGATGCATGTTTTCCAAAGATTTTTAATAATAAATGCTTCACTGCTGCACCATGGCAAAGCTGTTTTTGGCTCCAATTATTGGTCAGCTACAGTCAGAGCTACAGTTTAAGACCCCGTCCACACGAAAGACGAACCCAGGCCTAAATGCACAAATAGTTCATCAAACCCGTGTATCATCCACACGAAGCGTTTTGGGGTCTGAAAACGATCATTTCTGAAACCAGGTCCCAGAGTGGAAAGATTTGAAAACGGTGGTTAAGCGGCTCCATAGTTACGCTGTATCCAAATCTTTTCTGAAACGCTTGCGTCATAGCTCCACCTCTCGATAAATGCGCATGCGCCAAACTCAGAAAATGACTACAACTATGGCGCCGTACAGTGTTGGGTGTGTACTGCTGAAGCTAGTCACCCTATTATCGCTATTACAGCAAAATATACTTCTTCTGCATTATCCCTGTGTTCACCAAACAAATATGGAAAACACAATATGCCACTTCATGTTCTATGTGTACATCGTATC
>OMNN01034705.1:0-19341 GCA_900302755.1 Chromis chromis | reverse complement strand
ATCAAAAAACAAAGTCTTTAGCAACACAATATTGAAGATTGTGTTTGGTAATATGATTCACTCCTCTGTTTACAAAAAAAAACAACAACAGACACTTAAATGCGAAATAATTCTTCTCCTTCTTCGTCTTCTTCTACTTCCTCAACTTCTTCTACTTCTATTTCGTCTTCTACTTATCATTCTCCTTTCTTTTTCTATTTATTCTCCTTCATCTTCTACTTATCATTCTCCTTTCTTTTTCTACTTCTCCGTCTTCTCCTCCTTCTCCTTCGTCTTCTCCTTCTCTTTCTTCGTCTTAGACAATATCAAAAAACAAAGTCTTTAGGAACATAATATTGAAGATACAGTAGAAATTCAATGCAACAAGTGAATAAACCTGTGTTCACTGAACAAAAGTGAGTACCCGTGATTAGCCTAATTGAATAAACATCATTATATTGTGAACACCAGAATTTTCTCTACTTTGGACCTATGTTCTGTGTCCATTCAAGATTCAAGATTTGTCTGTGTATATATAAGTATATATGTGTATATACACCGATCAGGCATAAGATTATGACCACCTGCCTAATATTGTGTTGCTCCCCCTTATGTGGTCAAAACTGCTCCGTACCATTGGGCATGGACAAGAGGACCTCTCAGGGTGTCCTATGGGGTCTGGCACCAGGATGTTGGCATTTGATCCTTTGGGTACTCTGGCTTGTGCAGTGGGGCCTCTGTCAATCAAATTTGTTCCACTGCATCCTGTTGATGCTTGATTAGAATGGGGTCTAGAGAGTTTTGGGGGTCAAATCAACATCTTGGGTGATTGTCATGTTCCTCAAGATGTTCCTGATTGGTTGATGTTGTTGCCATGTGGTGGGGTGCATTTTCCTGCGGGGGTAGGCCAGTGACATTTGGGATTTCCATTTGCATGAGGGAGTGTGCTTGTTCTGGGACAATGTTTATTTGGGTGTCTAAGTCTCATCAACATGGATGTTAAAATCTAAGGTTTTCCAGCAGAACACCACATAGTACCAATATGATCAATGTTATTCACTTCACCTGTCAGTGGTCAGAATGTTGGGGATGATCAGCGTGTATGTATATAAGCAATTTAAATGGGGATAAATCTATATAATATGGACATTTCGTTCACATGTATGTGCTGCAGTAGATGGCAGCAACTTCAGTCCAAATCCATCACAGCAAGTCCAAACTTTATGTTGTAAATGGACTTCTAAGATCGTGTGATGGGTGGAGTTGACCCCACAGATTAAACTATTCATTGTTGCAGGGTAGGTCCTGATCAACCACTTTCCTGTGTCAACCACTGTTTCCAGCTTGTTTATTTTCAGCCACATGCTATGGTATCAGTTAATCCGCATGTCAACAAAGTAAGGTGTCACTAGCTTTACTCTCAGCCTTAAGGGTGAGGCTCAAAGGGGTGAGAGACGGGCTCTTGTGTTACTGTCAAAGGCAACGTGGGACTTCACCTTTGGCAAACATGATTAATTTTAAGGGATGTTACAACCCAGAGGAGGCCTTTTCTCCCAAGTTGTGGCTGACCAAACATTTCTTTTCTATGATCATTAAATATCATAACGCCTTTGTTCTCTGTGCAAACAAGCTTATCGTAAACATGCAGAACGTGGCACGGGGCGGCAGGCAACGAGAAACGCTGACTCTCGGAGTCTTTACTTTCTTTTCCGAGTGGGACTTTATCTATCAGCGCACTCTCGCCTTCTCTTTCCGTCCCTCCCTCCCACGTGAACAAACACAACTGACCCAAGGAGTTGCTCACGGAAACGCTGCTAAACACACACATTCCACCACACACCTGCGATGACGGGATGAAGAATGAAGAACCTGTCTTGAGAATACACACTCAAAACTGCACCTGCACATTGTTCAACAGGAGAGCCCTTCTCCACATTAGACACTTTTTTTCAGAGTCGAGCCATGCGGACCTGCAGCTCATTGGTTAGATGCATGTTTTCAGTGATAATGAATAATGAAATTAAGGCCTGGAAATGTAATTCAGGGAGAGTATTAGGTTACTGGACACTGCCAGGTTCGGCTAAAAATGTTTACTGTGACTGTTTCTTTGCTGAAAACAAAAGCTCAGCAGCTGGTAAATGGTCTCTGCTTGCATAAAAAAAAATCATGCAAAAGGGATCAGAGAAAATTGGTTTTAAAGGAAATTGACTCCCAGATATATTGAGTAAGCAGCGACTGCAGCCGTATATTGTCTCTGCAGTGGAAACCTAGAGACCTGCTGGGCCTATCAGAAAACAGCTTACTGTTTGATAAATACACACCGGCGCAGGAGGAATATTTCCTTATTAGAAATTCAAAATCCCTCCAGGAAGAATATTGGACACAATAAATCATTTAACACGGCCGGCCGCCTTCACTAATACTGCCGAATCAGCAAAGCACAGCCGAGTCTTATATGACCATCAATTATTAACACACGCTAACATTATTAGCATATTCTTCTGCAGAGAGAAACACTACGGAGGTGGATGGATGGATACGAGATAGATAGATAGATAGATAGATAGATAGATAGATAGATAGATAGATAGATAGATAGATAGATAGATAGATAGATAGATAGATCATATCCACATAGGAACAATGCCACATATTTTGCTGTGGATGTGGATCATTAGTCCTGTTCCACTGACATTTGGAGTGTGAAGCTGTTGAGTCACTTGGCAGTTGTAGTAAATCTGACTTACTCATGAACAGCACAGGCGATGGCAGGTTTTGAGTCAGTGAGCCAAATGTCTCAACATGTTGTTCTAACACTGAAAGTCTTTTGTGAATAAAGAGGATTGCTTCTTGAAAAAAGTGATATAAAGGTTGTGATGGAACAAAAATATATTGGGGAGTGTGGTGTTGTGAATTTCAATCAGTGCACAGATCCTTATGTTTGCAACAATATTCTGTGTTAGGACACATAATAGAAATCCACTTGGGTACACAACTGTAAGTGCAATTTTAAAAAATTGCCTGTAATTCAAATAAAAATAGAGTATTATAAGAGTGCAGAATGCAACAAATACAGTATTTTGAAGTAGTATAGTAGTATAGTAGTAGTATGATAATATATCAGCCAGAGGGACCACAGTAGTACGTTTACTTTAATACTTTAACAAAATTTTGCTGCTTGTTTCTTATTTACTAATATTTATGCAGGACTGTTACTTATAATGGAGTATTTCAACATTCCTGTATTGGTACTTTTACTTGAGTAAGGATCTGAGTACTTCTTCCACCACAGCTGTTGGTGATTCTAAACTCAACTGTGAGCTGTGACGAGTGTGCCAAGAATCAGCAATTCAGTATATTTAGTGTTTAGTAGTATAAAAAATACTCTATTAAGCTACATGAATGAGAAAACAGGCCTGAAGGAAAAAGCCATCTGACAAAACAGATTATATAAAACATCATTCTCCAAATCATAAACTCCCAGTATTGATTTGGAACATCAGTGAATCTTCAAATGCAACATGAAGTGACCCGGTGATGCTTTAATGCTGTGTACATCCGAACATGGCCTTACATCTCATTAAATGCATGTCAGCGAGCACAGTCGATTTTGCCCCCTAGCACAGTAGTGCAATGATATCTGACATGTCTGGATATCGCCCCTCAGGGTTAGCACAGATGTTGAACTGTAAAAACTGAGCCCAAGGCAGCTGCAAAATGCAGAGTGACTAAATTAGTAGTGGGTCAGCTGTTTGTCTTTGAACAAAATGCTGCTAAAAGTGGGCAAAAACTTTTGCCTGGGCCTGTCTGTCGTTAATGAATTCCATATTGATTCATTTGTATAAACATGAGGCAAACAAGATGATTCAGAGTGCCAATATAACAAGGTCAAGTCACTCACCAGCTGAGTGCAAACTCTTACGCAACTTTATATAGAGCGAGGTTATGACACATTATGACAGAACTTCTTGCTTCAACTCTTTATATACAGTAATTCAACCTATTTGTCCCATTTGACACAATGAAAAAGCCCGAGTGGTGCAAAACTTTACATACAGCAACAGCCAGGGGATGTTTAAAAAATAATGACAGTAACCTGATTTCTCAACGTAGAAAGTGCAAGCGCACACGGTGAAGTCAGTATGTCGGAAGCTTTGAATTGTCATTGTGCGGATTAATAAAGAATGAGCTTCTTTAATGTTTCGCCTGAGTGAGCTCATAAAAGCCGACACGTAGTGAAGGAAGAGATGGAATACAAATAAACCCAGGCCCAATAAATGTCACTACTTTTCTTTTGTGTTTGCAAGGCATGCAGGAAATGGGAGACTTGGGTGTCCACGATAGGGAGACAGGAGAAAGAGGCAAGGAAACTAATTTTTCACAAGCCTGGCAAAGGGCATTGTATAATGCTCTCAATTTGTCATACACAATTGGCTGCATGCTTTCAGACAGCAGAGGAAAAAGGTTGTGTTTTCATGTAAGGTCCGTGCTTTATCAGATTCCACCTCATCACTGAGGACTCAGCGAGAATCTGATTGCAGAATTGCCAGAATGAGCTTTTGTAAATGTGCAAAACTCTTCCAAGATCCACAGCACATTCTGCCTGTGTGTGCCTTTTCTTTTTGCTCAACTCCACCTTCACCACCAAGTTATTCACGTATTCTGATTCACCTCCCTGTATACCGCTGATTCAATTCAGTCTTGAGGCAGTTCGGCAACTGTCTTGTGTTCGTGCTGAATGAGATTCTAATTGAAGAACATATTCAGTTTTTTCTTTTACAAGAACATCTGTAATTGACGGTTCTTTTTCTCGTTCAGATGAGAAAAACCCATGTGAAAGGGTTGTCAGACTAGCGGCTGTCTCACAAAAGGCTAGTTGGCGCGGTGAATGCAATCTGTAACCTTGCTATGCAAAAATTGGTTTGCAGAGCAGTTTTGTGGGCTGTGAGGAGGACGGTGGTCAGCTGAAGCGCAGTGTTTGATGGTTAAACCTTGCTCACACTCATTCCCTGCACATTTCTGCAAAGCCGTGAATGTGATGTGAGCAAGGCTTTATAGCCCTGACCTTTGCAGCTCAGAAAGCGCCTCAGTCATCTGTTTCAATTCTGAGCTCCGGGTGCAGCTTGTTTGTTGTCTTCTCAGCACTAATGGACTTTCTGAAGAAAGAAACACTCTTATGACTTGATTTGGTGGAACTGTTCTGATATTGGGTGTTTTGATAAGTTTTGAAACACTGTATTCATTAGTGGAAAATACTTTTTTTTTTCCCTGTGTATTGCTCAGTCTTTAAGCCATGTGGCTTTAAGGATGGCTGGGTGGTCACTAAAATATCTATAAGACTATGGATGGATGAGATTTTAGCAATCTATATAGCACAACCAGCAGGTTAATGTCTAAATGTCTAAAGAGCTGGATGAATCTTTGAGAAAACAGATGGTGCTCAGGAAATGAATGGTAATGACTTTGGTGATCCTTTGACTTTTTCTGTAACTCTACCAGCTTTTTCCATGTACCCTGTAGAATCTCAACATCTTCTAAATAGATAAGCACAAACTTTTTGTACAGATTTTCTTCTTTCCTAGACTCTTAATACCTTTTAGTGATCACCTGACATTTCTGCTCCACTCTTAGGTTCATGATTGTGGTTTCCAGTGAAATGTTGCAACAACTATGAAATGGATTACTATGAGAAATCACTTTTCTGATCATTTTACTTTTTATCTAGTGCCATCATCAGATCAGAGTTTTCACTCTCAGCCCAACTGGTCAAGGCAGATGGCTGCCTTCCCTGAGCCTGGTTCTGTCAGAGTTTTTTTTCTTCTTCTCCCTGTTAAAGTTTTTTTTTTTTTTTCCTTCCCATCACCGCTGACTGCTTGCTCTTAGGGAAGGCAATTTTGGATTGTTGGGTTCTCTGTTGTCTGTTTAAAATTCATAACGTCTTCACCTTACTATGTGAAGTGCTATGAGATGACATATGTTTTGAATTGGCACTATATAAAAAAAAAAATTGAAATTAACTGAACTTTTCTCGTACTTTTGCTATGGCAACAGCATGTTAGCATAGCAATGCTAACACAACATTTAGAATTTAAATACAGCCTCACAGTTGCAAGCATGGCTGTTCATCTTTGTTTGCCTGAATATTTAGAGAGCTTTTTGAAGTTATGCATAAATACACACATAAAGGTTAATGCGCTTCTAGCAAAAGCTGCCTTGTTTAACCGCCGGTCAACCCTGCTTTTGATTTCAGCTTAGTGTCTTTGTGCCGCACATCTCTGCATGGTCAACAGCCATCCACACACACAGTTTGTACTTAACCCATGGAGTAAAAGCCAACAGCACGCTGCACATCACTGAGAAGAAATGGCTAACAAACTTGCTAATACTCCTTGATACACACACATGCAGGTACACACGTATTCCTCATTCTATCAAGTCTGTTCCCCAAAGCCAGAGACCATCAGAGAAGCAGAAGACACACACGGAGCCCTTGAGCTGCAAGGGCCCTGGGCCAAAAAGCAACTTAAATCAATTCCATTTGATTAGGTGCCACGGCATACACTACATCATTATAATTCCATTAACGCAGGGATGGATTTTCAATGAATGTTACTGCAGGCAAATGGTTGGGCATAATTGTGTGAAATGAAATACAGCATAGGTTTGGAATATGGGTGTGAATTTCTTTCTTTTCTCCTTTTTCTCCTCCCCATTTTCAGATAAGGACTTTGCCTCATCCTAATGCTGTGGTCTTGATCTATTCCCTTTTGCAAAAGCTGTTTCTTCCCCCACAGCTTCTTAAAATGCTTTTAGAGTGCTTAGTCTAAATTATTTCACACTTTATTTTATCAGCTTTGGTTCAGTAGGCTGGGGTAAGACCACCATGCAATTGCCTGATTTAACCCTAAATGCTGATAAATAACTACTGTATATATGCCATTAGTTACAGCACAGATAGGTTAAGCATTTGAATTAGCTCTTTTGTTATTTCTCTACTGTGCTTGGACATGCTGCGGACCCATAGCTAGGATTTTGACAGAGGGATTGACAGACTGTTAATGTTATTACACATGTCACCTATGAGGGAAAGTGCCTGGTTCTTGGAGAACATCGCAGCATGAGTGAAGGAATGGTGTGATTTTAAGGACCCGGAGTAAAATATCTATCAGGAAGCCAGTAAAGACAGCCAGATTTACTGCATGACTGCTGCAATTTTATGCCTCACTAATCAACCTTTACTGTACATATACTAGGCTAAGTTAGGGCCAGGGATATTGGGACTTGGATTTCATGGCATTGGCAATCTTACATCTCCTTAGGCCTTCTTTAGTCAATTTAACATTCCATTCAGTTGTACAATAAATATGAAATTGTTTGTTGTTGTATTGTGTATATATATTTTTTTCTTTTGCACTTCTTGCCCTTTTTCCCACTTCTTGAGCAACTTTCCCCTTGTTTAATTTTAATATCTGGCCCCGCAGATGAACCTGCACTTGAACTACTTCCATGCCTTTCAGTATGAATTGTTTGCACAAAGTTTTAGCTTTGCCTCCGTATTTTGTTTTTGCTATCACTGATCACAGTCAGCCGAGAGTAAACCAGTCCTTAAGCTGCCGCAGAGTTTGTGTCGGACATGGTGCTGCATCTTTAATACAGTGCTTGCTGGGGGACTCATCAAATATTTGTGTCTTTTCCAGTCAAGCAACACAGTGCTTACACTGGCTGAATGACTCAGTGCCCCCCCGTCCCCTCTCGGAAAGTTGTCCTGCATTGAACGGATGCTTCAGACATCTGCAGTGACAGAAAGTCACTGATGAAGGTCAACAATCCATCAGGCCCTAAGGATGAAAAAAGGCCTGGGCAACTGAAAGAACATTTAAAATGATGAATGCATGTAGCAGATGAACATAAATTCCAGAATAAATGCTGACCAAATGTTTTCTTTGTAACATCAATACTGTCTCCCTATATATCACAGAAATGTAATAAGCCATAACAGCACAGTCCTGATGTAAGTGCTCAGACTTAAAAGGCATTACACTGAATTTCACTAACTTTGCAAAATAAGTAAAGTAATACTAAGATGTCTGTGCTTGAGAATAAATGGTTGAGGTGCTATTGCTGCAATTCTTTTTCAACATGATTTGTCAGGGCACATTTGTCAGAGATTTCCATTTGATATTCTTTGTCCTGAAAGCATCTTGATCACCTCTGGTCCCAAGTTCTCACAAGGGCAACAGGATGAAACTGCAGCTCGACTTGGATGAATATCCATACGATTCATTACAACATTACAATGACAGATGAGCAAAACTGTACTGTAGTTGCTCCATGGTTCGATATTTAGCTGCGAGGCAGCGGCGCTTGCCAGTGAGGGAATGGAGCAACAACTGTGCCAGTTTATGTTGAGCAAGGGGAAATCAAGGGGAGATTTATGAGCATAATAATGAATCCTATGCCTGCTTTAATTACAACAATCCTGGACTCTTTGAAGTATGCCGTTGCAGCTGGAAATCATTTGCCTTGTGTCTGAGTCCTTTACACTAAACAGATAAACATGGATCAAGTATTAAATTTGCATGTTGCTGAGAATTTTTAAATTATTTCCCCCTATTTGTCAGCATCAGTGTTAACAAAATGCAGGAAAAGGAGCTTAATTGCCAGCTCTGCTTATATATGCGATGCAGAGAGAAATTTTTGACTTTCATTGTCCATTAGTGACATTGAAGCAGAGGATTAACTAGGTTTGTGAGATACATTACGCCATTAGCAGCTCACGAGTCACAGCCGCGGAGGATGCTAATATATTTCATGAGTGAATTTTGAATGTCAACCAAACATCGTTGGAGGGGCAAAGACGAGCCCCGCACAGATGCTTTTTACCCATGTTGTCTCTGATGCATCTGTCCCCACCGTATGTCAAGTGCCCCAACCATTGCAAACCGACCTAAACAAGGCAAATCGATCAAAATCCGTGCCAAAGCAGGTGTGTGACAGTTCCACCTGTGTTTCACCAGGCATTCGCTTCTCTTTCTCATGCCCAGATAAAGAGTTTGATCTCTGGCAGAATAAAAACGACCTGTCAGCTCCTGGCAGGCTCAAGCTCTCCAAAGAATCTGACTCCCACAACACCCACCTGCTCTGCCCAGGTGATCCAGATGGGTGGTGGTGGGTGGGTGGGTGGATGGGGTTTTGGCTGATGAGGACTTCTATATTTCCACTCCTAAACATTAGAGCTAAAGTGAAATGAAAAATTCCAACCAGGAGACATACAGTATCTTTTCACTTTTAATGCTTTATCACATTTACATGCTAATGTTTCTTTGTTTCACTTGCTGTTGAAGCTGATATCCAACAGTCCTTGGAATATGGACTCTTTTTGTATTCCATTAGCATACATGTTTTTGCATTTGTCTCATGTCTTTGCATTGTTCGCTTGAATTTTGTAACAATTTTCATACTGTGTGATCATTTACAGTCCTCATGGGAATAATTTGAATAATATTTTAGGGATGTTGAAGTGTGGACTACACAGATATGCATGAAAGGTCATTCACATGCAGCTATATGCTCTAGATTGCCTACAGTGGAGTCAAAAAGTGGAACAAGTGTATGGAAAACTAGCCTGACTTTACCAGGTTATATACTGTGCAGAACAGAAATCACCACTACAGTTCAAAATGGAGAAAAAGTACTGTGACCTTGCATGACCTTGGTTGTGATGGAAAGTTTTTAGTAAGGCCGGGTTTGAAAAACAGTGAACCACTCCTTTAATCACATCACATCAAACAGTTTCATTTATATTATATGGATCTGGGAAATGTGCTCTATGAGCTATATGCTTTAATAAAACACAGTAGGATTTCTCTGTAATGTTTAATTCATTAACGATCAGAAAAATATTAAAACCAACTTCTTCATCTAAGTCAGCTTTTAAAAATATTTCATGCAATGTTGTCAGTCCACACTACAAACAAGCAAAATTATTCACACACCCAAAATATACATAAATGCATATAAATGATAGCAATTAAAGTATTGTAGAAAACTGCTGGAGTTTAATTGCATCAGTTATGCAACTGTCTTCGTTATGTGCAGATGAATTAATCCTAAGAGTCCTGAACGCTGCCTGACATGTAGGGATATATATATTCTGTGAGCATACATGTATGACTCACACTATAAAATCTTGGCACATACAATAACATCCCCTTGGCACTGTGTGACTGGAGGGCTCTGCATACTGCTTTTTATACCTACAACGAAGGTGAGCAGAAGGCGGAAAGCCCTGAATACACTGACCTTCAGCTCAGTTCATTACCTGTAAAATCCACATTAAACTATGTTCCTTCACGCACTGTTGATGCTGTCAATATACAACACATCTGTAAAACCCTGATCACGATATTTGAAATAATTAATTTTGAGACCGTCTCTAAAGGAATCCAAAGTGAATATCTGAAAATGCAAATGTTCTTCATTGTCTTACTGTTTCAGAGAGAGAAATCCTTATCATCTGCATATGACAAACACGGAAATTAATTATTTCGAAATAAAAAGAAGACTTTCATGTATAGTAGGATTTTGTCCTTGGAATTTAGATGCATTAAATTAATAGAATACTTGATTTTGTTGGATAATGGTAGATAATAGGTGGACAACCTACTGCATTTCTATCATCTCTTATACAGCTTTTTTCCTCATCTCTATCTTTCTTCTTCTGCCATTGGAGTATAGGGCTGCCTTTTAAACCATATGGTAAAACTTTTTTTTTTTTAAATGTTATGTTAATTGGTGGCAGTCCCTTAATTCATTTCATCAGGTTCAATATCTGCACCTCGAGCATTCTGGTGGCATCGATGAGACGAGACGTCAACTTGTCAGATCAACCTAATAGAACCAACTGCTACATTGAATTTTATCAAAAGGTTTAAACATTTTTAACATTCCAGTAATTTGTCTAATCTTTACCATATTGGTACAGTTGGTTTTCTGACCAAAGCTCATAAAACTTATGATATGGAATTCATTTTTTTTTAAACCGCTTGCCCATTAAAACCAACTGAAATTAGTGGCAATGGCGCCAAATAGACATTCAGATCATATCTAACTAAATGGTTCATGTATTGGCATCATCGGCACCCCTTTTGAATATCATCTTTTTTGAAGGAGGCGTACAACCAAAATAGAATGGCACCGTATTTCACTTACACCCAAATTTGGGTAACTTCGCATCAAATTTGCTATCAGTGCTTACAGGTACACTTTTAACATGATCAGATCAAGTTGCCATGGTGACTGTACCCTCCTGAACTGCTTGGCTCCCTTATTGCTGTTTACAGCTGTATTTTAGTTTGGAAATATTATTCCTAAAAATTCTACACAAGCAACAGTATCACCATTTCAGACATTTTCTCTCTTGCAGGGCATTGGAGGCTGCCTTTAGTTCAGAATTAAAGGAAAATAATCATTCGAAAGTCAGCAAACTGAGATTAGTTTTTATTTTTTTCCAGTAGTTTCTGAAACGCATCCTTCATGTGCCTTATTAATGTTTGAGTTGTCTCTAAAATAAACTGTGTGAATGTCACTAAAGCTTTAGGCCAAGTTGTGGTCAAGACAGGATTTATTGTTGGAGCCTAAGATCAACAGCACACTGACGCAGTGTGATTAATAAGCTTCTTTTGTATGCAAATACTTTCTATGCAAATTGACTTGGCACTGCAGGTGTTAAACCAATTAGAAGGGTAGCACATTTGCATTTCATCATGACATATGTTTTAGTTTTTTCTAAAATAGAAAAAGCAGAAGCAGCACCAGCACTTTTGTGCGAACAGGTATTGCTACTAATCTTTCTTGATCGAATTAATGCCGGTTTACTGAGAGTGCAGAAAGTGCAAGCAGTGTTTCAGCCAGCGCCCCAAAGTAGACTCCTGTTTTTCCAATTTCTTCTTCTTTTTTTGGGGGGGGGATGTCTTATTTTTTTTATTTTATTTTTTGTTTCCTGCTAGGAAGATTTTGTTGCTGCAGAACAAGGTCAGAGTCCCAGAATACTGCAGGGGGAAACATGTTAAGTGAGCTGAGAGGAGCCAGAGTGAGCTTGATGGATGCTTGGCAGGTTTAGAGTGGAGCGCCTTAAGACCTCTCAAACACACACACTCTCTCATACATACACATACTCTATTGACTGGCATGTACTGCTCTTTTCATTAGGTGGCACAGGGCAGCGCAGCCTGGCGCATGGCATCAATCAAGAATGCTCATGTGAAATTAGTGATACTGCGGGGGATGACTTATTTTTTCTTAATGGCTCTACGCTGGGATAAATGTGTTGTTGGAGCTTTCTGGCTTGTGTAATGCTGTTACTTCCATCACAGTGACTGAGCAACACTGGCCTCTATTGGCAGCCACGGGAACAGGCCTTAACATGATGAACAGCAGGTGAAAAATCTAACTACATTATTTAAAAAAAACAAATCTCTCTCCATCTCCCTCTCTTTTTATCCGTCTGTATATGTGCTTAAGGCTGTGTGTCGTGCGTGTGTGTCTGCCTTTTTTTATTTGTTTGTGAACATGTCAGTGCCTGGCGTCGCTGGCACACGTCTGTTCTCTTTGTGGCTGTGTTTGTTAATGTCACTCAAGACAGCCAAATTGAAGGTGCCATTGTTAGTGCCGGAGGGCAACGGGAGTGCATTCGACAGCTTGACAGCTCTCATTAGCGTATTAGACACAAACAGTGGCACAGATGCTCCCGTTCAGTCCTTGGTCAGCCTAGAGCTTTGCTTAACGGACCACTGACAGGTGGCTTTGTGGCACTCTGTCTCATGGTTGACAGGGTGGCAAAGCAGGAGCTCATCTTCAATAGACTGCTGGGATTGCCAAGGACGGCAGATATTTCACAGACATGAATACTAGTAGACAATAATTAAATGAATGGTGAAGGTTTTTCACAAACTTGTAAACACTGATACAGCAAGCAGGAAGAAATATAGAAAGAAAGGTAAGAAAGGAAACACATTCACTTTAACTTCACACTGGATGTTTCTATGACTACTTGTGCGCAGTTTTGACAAAAAAAGAAGTGCATTGCAAGTATTTATCCTATAATGTGCCACAGCAGATGAATGCTTGTGCCTGCATGTCTTTTGTTTGGTGAAAGAAACATTTGTGTATTTGTGCTCAGTGAAACATGTGCAAACCACATTCATTCACACAGCTTTAAAAACACACACTCACACACACACACACACACACACATGCCTGCGCGTATGTGCACGCTCACACAGTCAAAGTGCTCCGGTCCAGTGGTTTGCTTTGGAGTTAAATTCTGCTTTTTACTGTAGCTATTGTCATTTGTTACGGCACAAAGCTCAAAAGTTCAGTTCTCACTTTCGCTCCTCACTAGCTAAAAAAAGGAGGGGGAAAAAAAAATCAATGCCAGAGGCGAAAAAGTTCTGTTAAACTGAATGAAAGTTAAATGATTTTTCCAACACACCTTTTGAAGTTTGTGCAATGCCTCAAGGGTAAAATAGAATAGGGCTTACGAGTAATACAGTCAGTGATAATCCTATGCAGGCAAATAGTTTGAAAAAAAAAAAGTGGAAGTGGACCACATGAAAAAGGAGAGTGAATGTAGCTAAACAGGGAGAAATAGTGACCTTGCAAAGAAAGTTTTTTTTTTCCCCTACTACTTTGCTTGGAGCTTCTATGTAATACAATCCTCTTTTTTTCGCAATACTATGTAAGCACAAATTTATTTCAAAAAGCCTGCAGTCATCTCAGCAGAAATGAGGAGAGCATCTTGTAACCTTTGTTCTCTGTCCTTGACCTGGGAAAGTTTTAGGACCAAGAATCTGCTACAGGTTAACAGTTTGTTTATAATGTCTGAAATGCAGGATGAGAATGTTTTGTCAGATTTGATCTCCTTTTATCAGAAACATTATTTCTGAGATTGGTTAGATAGACCCTTTAGAAAATTGTTAACCAAAGAAAATCACTTATACAGAGAATAAAAGATGTGTGTCAACAATGGAATTATCTTTTGTTAAAAAAAATATTTAACTAATATTTTAAAACTACTGAGTAAATCTTTGAGCATACACCGATCAGGCATAACATTGACAGGACATTGGCAGTGGATCCTTTGGGTACTCTGGCTTGTACAGTGGGGCCTCTGTCAATCAAACTTGTTCCACTGCATCCTGTTGATGCTTGATCAGAATGGGGTCTAGGAAGTTTGGAGTTCAAATCAACATCCTGGGCCATTGTCATGTTCCTCAAGATGTTCCTGATTGTTTGATGTTTTTGCCATGTGGTGGGGTACATTTTCCTGCAGGGGTAGGCCAGTGACATTTGGGATTGCCATTTGCACGAGGGAGTGTGCTTGTTCTGGGACAATGTTTATTTGGGTGTCTAAGTGTCATTAACACAGATGCCAAAATTCAAGGTTTTCCAGCAGAACACCACATAGTACCAATATGATCAATGTTATTCACTTCACCTGTCAGTGGTCATAATGTTGTGCCTGATCAGTGTATAATGTGTTGAAACTCCAGTAACATATGCATTCAGGTGTATGAGAAGTGAATCTGAGCCAGTCGGAACAGTAAATACTTTGCTGATATGTGGAAAAATGGGAAACACAAAAATTGCAGGAGGGTATTCAGACCTTCAAAATGGACCCTCATTGAGAGCTTGATATGTTTGGACTGGTGCATGCTGGGGGCCAGGGAAAAAAAAAGGAATGACAAAAATTTGTCATGTTTACCTCTGGTCTCCAGAGTAATTCCCTATCTAATTCTCTTTCCAGCCCGGCAGGTTTAATGTAGAATCCAATCATCAGTGTCCATTTTATTTCAGCACAACAGCAATGGCGAAGGGAGTGGGGGGATGGAAGGAAAAAGCCCGTTTGTGAGACCGGAGTGTATTAAAATACCAGGACACTATGGAGAAACAGCAATGTTGCATGAACATAAATCTAAGTAAGGATGCTCATTATTTAAGAGGTCTTAACCTGAATGTACAAGGGCATAGGTTAGTCATCCCAAGAGGGCCAGGTCAGCTGCAAGTCCATGCAATTTCCCCTTAATCCACTTTAAAGATTAATGTCAAATCATGCCACTATGAATGAATGCTCATGCATGCTATGAGCTCCTATGATGACCTAGCTGGAGGCTGTGTAGCTTTCTGTGTGTGTGTGTGTTCTTTACAGTCTGCATGCATGAGTGTGTCTGTGCATTTACTGTAAACATGTACACTTCCACTCTTACTGAAATCCCAGGAGACATTCTGGCTCTAAAATAGACAGAAAAAAAGGCACAAATTTAGAGAAATAAACTGCAGTGCAAAAATAAACGGAGGGAAATTGCACAGTGGGGTACAATCAGCCGTTCTTTTCTCACCCTCGAAGATCAGATGAAGTCATCCAGATCAAACCAAGAAAGACTAACACCTGATGGAGCCGTTTTTATGTCACTGCAGGAGGAACCAGAAATAAATAATAATAATAATGATAATAATAATAATAATTGTCCAAATAAGGATTCTCTCGTCTCCTCCGCATTCCACAAAACACTGTAATTGTGCAAATCAGCTCTTGTCAGCAGCGATGATGTAAGACACCTTAAACTCAAGAGTGCTGCTGCCAAAATGAACTGTCCTCATTGATTAACAATATCCATTACCGCTCCACTCCTTTGTGGAACATTATTGCAAATCTAGACAAGGAGAGAGATGCTGTTTACCTTGGCAGTGTAGCTTGCGATTCATCATATACTGTAGCAGATTAGTTAATAACTGCAAATAGCATTTACTTATAAAAAACCTGACGCTATCTGACATTCAGATATATATTACATATAGCCAGCTTGTGTGCAATGCCTGTGAATCAAGCTTGTGATATTGTTATCATGTTGTGTAATTATGCACACAGCCCGCTATATTACTATGCATAGTCATGTACATGGTTGATTAAGGGTTTGTTTACAGATATGACCAAGCCTGGGTTTCACTTGAATGCTAACTGGCAGATTTAAATGGGAAATGTGAGTTATTATTTAAGATGGCAGCTCTGAGTATTTGTGTACACAGTGTGTTTGCACTCCTCTTTTTCACACTGAGAATCTCAAATGCCATCTCATCAGTGGGGGAAAGTCAATAGCACGAAATTAGGAGAGTCAACAAAAACAACAGGGTTATTAAATCAGTGTCATTGGTCTCCTAAAATATACTCAACTATCACTTTATAACTATGACCAAAATTACCATATCAGTAACTAGTGAAGGTTGAATGGTTCTGAATAATAGAGGTTGACAGCATTTACTCTTGTGCAAACCAAAATAGACTATTGTATACACCAATCCACATGCTATCATCAATCCATTATCTCTACACTGCTTAATCCTCTGGGTCTTTGGGGGGCTGGAGCCTATCCCAGCCGACTCAGGGCGAAGGCAGTGGACACCCTGGACAAGTCGCCAGTCTATCGCAGGGCCACAGACAACCAAGCACACTCACATTCACACCTACGAATCACCAATTAACCTCTGCCTCAGCATGATTTTGGACTGTGGGAGGAAGCCGGAGAACCCAGTGAAAACCCATGCTGCACAGGGAGAACATACAAACTCCACACAGAAAGATCCCAGGCCGGGACACAATCCGGGGGACCTTCTAGCTGTGAGGCCACGGTGGTAACAACTGCGCCACCATGCATGCTATCGTCCATGAATAACATTTGTCTGTATGGTTTAATACAGGATGCAAGATTGACTTCTGTGTTTCAGAATCAAACACAACTACACCTTTCAGCCACAACATTAAAACCACCTGCCGAACATTGTGTAGGTCCTCCTCACGCCACCAAATAGGTCGGATCAGTTTGGACAATGACAAGGGACCTCTTGTGGTGTCAGGTGGTGTCTGGCACTGGGAGGTTGGCAGTGGATCCTTTGGGTCTGGTGGGTTGCAGAGTAGTGCCTCCTTGGATCAGGCTTGCTCTGGTACATCCCATGGATGATCGACTGGAGTGGGATCTGGGGAGTTTGGAGGCTGCGTCAATGCTTTAGACTCTTGGTCGTGTTCCTCAAGCCATTCTTGACAGTGTGTGTGACAGAGCACACTGTCCTCCCATGATGCCCCTGTCAGCAGTTTTTATGTTGAGACCGATTATTGTATATTCAAACACATTTATTTAAAAGATAATAAAAGTAAAATACACAATATATAATTGATATATAATATCCATGTACTTAACTGAAGAACAAATTCATTTGGGTGTGTGTGTATGAGCCGGTGTGGGTGTATGAGTGTGCACAGGTCTTTTTTCTGCATTCGTATGTGCTGTGTGCATGGGGGTGAATGCACATGTTAAGTCAAAAGGAAAAGATTATGTGAAGTGGCAGCACTGAGTTTCCTTTCTGCATGTCTATCTTTAAGGCCATTATGTATATGTGAAACCATGCAGGATAATGGTGCAGGATATAAAGAGGATGGTTAGTTTGCATGCAGGACCCTGCATCTGTGTGAAGCATAACTAACATCGACTTAGCCATGTGGCAAAGCCAACTGCCCCAATAATCTAATCTATGAAAAGAGATCACAGCAATAAAGCTCTGTGAATAAACCAAATCAATACGTGTACCTTGATGAAAATTAATTAGTCCCGTGCTACCATTATGCTATGTAACTTCACATCATTCCGTGGTGCTTTATTGTGCCGCTCTGGTAGCAGCCGATCCAGTTTTACTTACACAACTAACATTGGACTGTCAGGAGGGATGAATGTGAGAATGTGAGGCGGGATGGATTTCAGGATTGTGCCACCAACTTTATACGACAAGGATGTAATAACATCAATATTTATAGTGGGGCCTGATGACACTGTTTGTGTTGGGCACCAGGCCCCGGGATGATTCCCAGTCCTTCATTGCTTCTTAACAGATTGCGCTGACAATGAAAGGGCAGACACGTGGCAGCCGGCCAGGTGATGACCCTGCACTGATGGATGTGGCAGCCACGACGATGGGTAACCAGCTTGCCGCTGCTGCCCGCATCATAGCAGACAATGTCAGAGCATCCCCACGACTTGTCAGGAGAGCAGCATTTTATTAGCTGACAACGCCGAGAAAACATTCATTCTGGACTGAGACGTGATCTACCGAGTGTGACACCAACGTTAAAGGTATCACACACAACTAAACAACACGGTTTCACATCAAGTCAAGCCCACATTTTGCAGAAAACTCTGCCTGCACCCTATTTATTTATTACCAAAGCTTATACTGAATGCTTAAATAAAGAGCCCAGACTTTTTTCATTCACCCAGAAATCAGTTTAGTCTCATGTAAAAATTAAAGCATTAGAGACCTACTTCGCTCTCTTCTCAAAACACTCAAAATAGCACTTTTGAACCTATTCCTGAAGCAGACTTCAAAGAAATGAATGAACTCAAAGGATTTAATTTTGTGAACAACTATTGTAAGTTTCTCCACAGTGAACTATATATTTTCCAGTTCATTCATAAGAGACAGTTTTTCCTCTCCTCTTTCTGCAACAAAGTTCTGTCTGTATTTGGAAAATGTTTTCAGGCCATCGGATGTGAAAAATATTAAAACTGATTCATACATAAAATTAATACAAACAGTCTGTGACTCATTAGAATTAGAATTATTGAAAAGAAAACTTTGGGGGGGTTATTTTTTTTAATGGTCTCAGTTAGTATTAAGCATCAGAGGGGACATCTTGTAATTTAATTTAATTTCAAATTACTTTTCCTGACCAAATGCCTTTTGTTGCTTTAAATGATGTATAAATATGAAAATGCAGCAAGTGAAGAAAACCACCAAAACAACAATCTGGAGCATGGAGGAGTATTTTTTCTGACCTTTACTAACTTTGACTGTTTAAAAAAAGCAAAATCTCCCTCAGTGATTTCAAAATCTGTATGATTTTGGGCATTATATCTTGATTTGTATTCGGCTAATTGATTGGCAATAGAAGATGGGTTTTATTTTAGACTTTAAAAAAATCTGTAACAAAATACTGTCTACAATGCACACCAATCAGCCACAACATCATGACCAGTGACAGGTGAAGTGAATAACATTGATCATATTGGTACTATGTGGTGTTCTGCTGGAAAACCTTGAATTTTGGCATCTGTGTTGATGAGACTTAGACACCCAAATAAACATTGTCCCAGAACAAGCACACTCCCTCATGCAAACGCAAATCCCAAATGTCACTGGCCTACCCCCACAGGAAAATGCACCCCACCACATGGCAAAAACATCCAACAATCAGGAACATCTTGAGGAACATGACAATGGCCCAAGATGTTGATTTGACCTCCAAACTTCCTAGAC
>OMNN01034675.1:6972-17886 GCA_900302755.1 Chromis chromis | reverse complement strand
ACATGAGATACCTTTCTGCGATGCAACGTCCTGTTATACTGCCTTTCTGTATAATATTGATGGTTTCTACAGCCGAGGCGTCGTAATGATGGTATTAAGAGGTGGTCTGGTTCAGGTAGGACGCCACTGAAGGCCTAGGTGTAAAATGCACGGCCTGCCACTGTATCTCACACTATTAAAACTGTTAAAAAAAGACAATATTCTTACAGCTTGGATGCCAAAAAATACTGCAAAATAAAGGGAAATAACTGCTTCATAAAAATACAGTCATATTCCACAACTAGAATTCAGGCTCTTCCTTGGCTTTTCAAGTTTACAGGCCTTTAATGTTTTTTTTACAATATACACTACCGGTCAAAAGTTTTAGAACACCCCGAAGAAATGGGTTAACAACTTAAAGCTGTTCTGCAGCCATGGAGGTTGATCAAGCTTTGAAAGTTGGTGCTACCAATTCCTACAAGTGTTGCAACTTTTCTTGGTTACTTACAACCCCCCCTTCTGCATAAAAGTAGTGTTGGAACACACTGTGGTACCAGACCCTCGTGAGCATTATTTGAACAGTATTGTACTGAAGAAAGTAGTGTGTTGCTATAAAAATGATGAGGAAAAGGCAATTAACAATGGAAGAGAGACAGACCATCGTAACACTTAAAAATGCAGGTATTTCTTACAGAGAAATTGCGAAGAAAGTCAAGGTGTCAGTGAGTACAGTTTCCTTCACCATCAGAAGGCACTCAGAAACTGGGGGAAACTATGACAGGAAGAGGTCTGGCAGGCCCAAAGCCACAACAGAATCGAAGACAAGTTTCTGAAAGTCAACAGCTTGGGTGATAAAACGTGAAAAAATTGGGGTGTTCTAAAACTTTTGAACAGTAGTGTAGATTATTTTTTAGTAATTTTGTTAATCTTTTCATTTATTTATGTTAAATATGAAAAAAAAAATCTGTAAAATAAACAAGTTTCTATTCTATTAAATTACAAAGTTTTTTTTAAGTGAACTGGGAAAAGGTGCACAGAAGATGTTTTATAGGCGACAAGGAGGAGTATTGAAATTCGATATCTGTTTTCCTCGGCAGAAGACATGATAAGGCTTCAGCCTTGCATTAGTCACTCCAATAAAACGAGAGTTCTTTTCACGAGCCTCTCTCCAAACTGTCACACCTCTGCTATTGCATTTCAAATGGCTTCTAAAATAATATCGACTAAACATAAGATGATAATATTGCGTGGGTGAAACAGAAGTGTTGCCAGTGTAATGAAGTTTGTTTCATAAACTTGGTAAAAGTTCAGCGATCGCCTGCTGAGGCTGCTCTGTGGTTAATGATTCCCTCACCTGTCAACAGGCGAGTCATTGACACGGCTAGCCTCCTCCCACATTCCCTCGCTTAATCCAATGTGTTAACATTCAAATGACAAGGTGTTCATTCGCCGTCTGAGGAAGTCCTTAGCCGCTGTTTGGTCCGCTAATCCAGCATAAGCCATCAGCGTCAGTCAACCATGGAGGCATGAGGTGAGCGTGAAAGCTTAATGAGGACCTGCGTGTGTTTGTCAGAGTATTGATTGCATTTGTGTATGTGTGTGTGTGTGTGTGTTGCGTGCAGGTGCTGGTAATTGATTCGTGTGTTGTGTTTTCTGAGTGGGTGTATCTGCTGTGTTTGACCTACTGCTGCAAGGTGTTGACAGGCAGGACATTTTGATGAGTGTGAGAAACTGTACAGTGTGAGGTCATATGAGAGATGCACAAGTTAGAGAACATGTGTTTTAGTAGCGTCACATTCTGAGTTTGCAGAGTATTTGTTGGGTAGAAGCAGAAAACCTACAAGAGAGTGATACAGGGTGTGACAGGTGACAAAGGTCATGGCACTGACTCTCACTCACGACGCTGCATGCGAAGAGTTACCCAGACACAAGAGGTATATACTTGTGTGCACTTAACCTGCATGTGAGGACTTTACTTTGTGTATACTGCTGAGTGTGTGTGTGTCTGTGTGTGCGTCCACGCGGCTGTCAGGCTCACGACGGCTCAGAGATGTAAATGGATTTGGGCTGGTGGCCCGGCAGGGGGTGAATGGAGCAGATTGTCTGAAAGCCTTTGCCTCAGCCCTGCACACTTCCACACATACATCCAAACTCTACAACACTTGTTCTTACACCTGTACATACACGCGTAGTCGTTTCATAACACAACCTCCAACAAGTCATAATTGACTCGGGTTTAACTTCAGAGCGACCCTTAACCTCTCTCAAATATTTAAATGGCAAAGTGTGTGTGATCATCGTCTAATCTCGAAACGTGGAATGAATAATGTGTTAGAAATGAAACTCAGCAAGAAGATAATCTATTAGAGCGGTGCTACCCTCTGTCATCTTTAGTTTAGCTCATGAAACAACATTTACATAAAAGGATTCCTTGTCGGTAAAGGAATAAAGATGAGCTTTTTAGTGTTAAACGTCATCTGAAAGCAGAGCAGCAATAACTGTGAGCAGCTAAAGGACTGGACACTGTAATGGTGTAAGAAGCTGTAAGGTGAGTGTGCAGCAAAGAGACTACTGTGTTAGCCAGGGCACAGGCAAAACAACTTTATTGACAGACTGAAAAAATGCCACTGACAGTTCATAAAATATCTTGTGATGAAATGAATGCATCTAATGATTCCCCTGTTCACATTTTTACTTCATAAAATGCCAGATATTAACTCATGAATCCAGCTGCTCTTTTGACGGGTCCTTGTGTCATCCAGTAGTTGACTGAATTAATGATGCTCTGTCAGTTCTGTGCAAGTAAGACGGCACATTTATTAATAAGAAAACAACTGAGCGCATAGCCTGAAGTGATGCAAATATTGGCTCAATGCATCCAGGCATTGGAATATACCACCTTCATATTTTCAACCAGCTTAAACTGAGAATAAGACAACTACAAGGGAATGACCTTGCCTCTAGCTTCCAATACCAGGGAAAAAATAAAATCTTAGATGCTTAAATAAAATAAAAATCTGATTAAATGTGCACAAAAGTTGTCTTATCACCCTGAAACACACTTGAATGCCTTTTGTATATTCTCGTATAATTGAAACGGAGACCTGCTCAGGCAATGTGCAAAGAGAAGGGCTCAGTACTGTAAGCATCTGACTGAGCATCTCATCTGTGGAATCTCCAGGAGGATCTGTCATTCAGTCCTCCGGCTGTCCTCTCCTCTGGAGTGTTGACACACTGCTGCGGCTGGACGTTTGATGCGACTGACACTTTGACAAAATGAATTCCCTGCTAGTCTCTCTCAGGGAGAGCACCCTTATGTCACAAAGTGCTGGGCTGTGACAGCAGCAGACTTGGATGGGGACTTCACTAAAGGGAGAGAGAGCTGTCATTGCTGTGGATATTTTTTTTGACATTGTGGTTTGTTTGCGGCAGAGACGATGTGGTAAAAGGATTGTGGGTTAACTGGTGATGCCAGCTATTTCTCACAACAAAGGCAGACACCGCAGGAAAGCAGTAATTCTGATTTCAAATGTGAATAGGAAAACAAAAGTGACAATCCAGCTGTCAGAAAAATATAACAGGATCTTACATATTGTGCAGACAAGACAGAAAGATCAGAGCGGTGTGTTGCCATCTGTCAAAAGGTAACAAATAATTGTCTTTTCTTGGATTCATATCAGGAGGATCTGATTATTTTTCAGTGAGAAAAGACGAGTTCATCACCAGAAAGATTTTCAACACCAACTATGATAAACATGATCAAAGGTCCTATGTGCAAGGATGAAGTCATTTACATGTATTAATTGCTTTTTATTGCCAGGGTGTGATCACATATTAATGTAACTTAAAAAATTAGACTGACTTCTGACTTTCTAAGTTGCCCGTAGAAGCCTGCAGATGGATTTTTATGTAGCATACTAGAAACGCATTTTCTGGGGAAATCTCAGCTCAACAATGTGACTTTAATGCTCGCTCCTGAGTGCCTTGCTTTAATACCTCTCTTCCCCTCAGTGCCACCAGCATGCAACACTAGCTCATGTTAGAAATGGAGTCCACAATAACACAAGTGAACCTGTCTGGTTGAATGGGAATGTGAGCAACGTCAGGGACGAACTCGGGTCAACACGGGCAGGACATTTGATTCATGGTTGGGAAAAAACCTAACATTAGACAAACTATAATCTCCCATTGCAGATTCCAAAACGTTGTTTTAGTGCTGTAACAACGCTGCAGAGTTAAATATAATACGTAGCCTTCGATATCATTTATAGTCAAAGTATTATGACAGTACGAGTCTCATGAATGTCACGTCACTGTTTGGCCGGTGCCCAGGATATGGAGTACAAGCACATGCATGTGTATGAGCAGACTCCTATTCCCTCAATGGCCAGAATTCTCATTAAACATTTTGACAATGTTACACAGAGCAACTTAAATTATTTAAGTCATTTTTCAAGCAAAACAGTTGCTAACTAGGCAAGACCTGTATTCGCAAGGCGAATAGGTATTTGGCAATTTGAAAATATTGGCAAAAACGGCAACCTGGCAAATTGTAGCCTTTTACATGAGGTGTTTTTAATGTCTGTATAGGGTTTTTGAGTAATAATTCAGGAAAAACAGAAGACTGACCTTGACCTTTACTATGAGCTTGAGCGAAGGTCAAGGTCAAGGTCATACATTGAAAGCAAACATTAAATGTTGTTCAATGGTATCAGTATGAGCACTGTATCTCAATTTGTTGCCAAGTTATAGGGAAAAAATTACTTTTTGTATTTTTTGTGACGTCATGAATTTTGACCCCTACCGATCTTTTTACTGGTAGGTCGTACAATGAAGTCCAATGAAATAAAATACTCCCTTTGAGATGAGCTGTTCAGATAAGTAAGCATCAAACTTGTACGATAATTATTTGTAGAGATACAGCCACCTAGTGGTTTTTGACACTTGACACGACCTTGACCTTGACCTTGACATTTTGGCTTCATTTTGGCTTGACATTGCCCCTATAACATGGCATAACTGTCATTGATCCAGCTTTAATAGCCTAGGAGGAGTTCCAGGACAAAGGAGTTGCGGAATAATAATAATAAGAAGAACTCTTTTTCAAATTGCCAAATACAATTACCGAAAAAACAAATGTGAAGATCTGCTACTTGTCTCAGTTTTATGCCTCACATAGATCACGATGCATTTGTCTAAGTCAACATTCATTTGTGGCTTTACCTGGGAAGGTGCCACCCACTGTGCCACCACATCCACTCTGCTGCTATTTCCTGCATATACTGTAGAGTTAAAAAAACAACAACATACAAATCTTTTGTGTTCTATAATGCAACACTAACAGTCACAGTTAAATCAATCAGTGAATTTTGCATACATTTGAGATGACGTGAATTCACACAGTACGTATTTAGTGTACAATAGTTTCTCAGCGTAGCATATTTTAATAGGTTTCAACATAAGACATTGCTGTCACGTTCTTTATGTCAGCAGTTTGTCTGTTCTCATTAGCCACATGACCTCCGTTTACCTGC
Source organism: Chromis chromis (assembly GCA_900302755.1). Classification (NCBI taxonomy): domain Eukaryota; kingdom Metazoa; phylum Chordata; class Actinopteri; family Pomacentridae; genus Chromis; species Chromis chromis. The sequence goes on along the minus strand of OMNN01034675.1, from coordinate 12,373 downwards.
AGTGTATTCTGCATGGGTCAGAATAGTAAACTGGGCTGATATTCAAAACTGCAAGCTAATTTCACATTCTCAGATGCTACTCTGTGTCCAAATGTCACCCTTCTTACAATTCTTGACTTGTCCTCATTTCAACCTGCCTGATTCGTGAGATGTGGGTGTAACTGAAAACACGCAAAGTTGTTTCCATTATGTTGCAGGGAGAGTTCAGTGAAGGTTTGGTGGCTAAATCCAACCCAAAAAAGCAGCTGGTGGTGAGTGTAATCAGGGTTTTTTTTGGACAGTGGACCTATTGAGATGTAGCGCGTGCTGTGAAAGGAGTGAAAGGATCAGGGCTGAGAGGATAGAAAGCAGCTGTGAACATGAAACATCATGAGTTAGTGACTTTGGGAGATTTCTCCACCGTCCTGTAAAAATGCATCTAACATCTCGCTGGATGTGGGTTCATTAGAGTCAAATGGTACTGTACAGATGGACGGACCGTAGCCTAAAGCGCCTCTCAAAGGCCGCTCACTTCAAAGGCTTCCTCTCTGTTGATTTTGGCTGTGCTGGAGAGGAGCAGAGATGCTGAGCACTTGTTGGAGAAGTGTGGGCTGCTGTATGGGCTTTGGCCTCCGGAGGTACGAGAGAATGGTAACTTACGTTGTTGAGTAACAATATTGCATCAGGAGTTTGTCCTTTTATTGGTGTAGATGTGCGAAGTGGGTTTATATTGGTTGTACAGTAAGAGTAGTCTGAAAACTGGATAAAAACATTCTTCCAGAGATGAATCAATCTTGTCTAGTTGGCCTTTAATGTACATATTAGATAAATGAAAAGTAGACGGTGATGATAAATGATGAGAAACTTAATATGCTGCAGGGTGTATTGATAGCAGGAGGAAATTGAGCTTTAAATGTAGTGAAAAGGCAGATGCATTTTGTGTCAGACACAGACACATTAATTTTTAACCATTTTATCCATTCGACCCTCTATAAATGGGTGTTCTGTGGGAGATAACTCATATGAAACCTGATATTACATCACTTTTGATGTAATACGAGCAGCTTAAGTGTGAAAATCTTCACACAATATTTAAGAACTTTTTGATGAATAAATCTGCTGCTCTCCAATAGAGCCATTCTGCTTTAATAATAATAATGCATTGGTTTTATATATAGCGCTTTTCTAGACACTCTAAGACGCTTTACATTGCATTATACATTCACTCCATACTCTATGGTGGTAAGCTACCTATGTAGCCACAGCTGCCCTGGGGTAGACTGATGGAAGCCAGGCTGCCAATCTGCCCCATCAGCCCCTCCGACCACCACCACCCACTCACTCTCACACTGCATTCACCCAGGCTTCCTGGTGTTCCCTCTCAGTCTCCCATCCAGGTACTGATCAGGCCCTACCCTGCTTAGCTTCCGAGATCTGACGGGATCGGGCATCCACAAGGCGGTACGGCCACTTTAGTGCTTCACTGCTTTAGTGCGTTACAATTCGGACACACATTGAGGATAATTTTTAATTTTATTTTTATTTATTTAAAGATTTATTTTTGGGCTTTTTGTGCCTTTATTAGAGAGGAAAGTGGATAGTCAGAAATGGGAGAGAGTGGGGAAGGACATGCGGCAAAAGGCTGAAGTCGGACTCAAACCCGGCACATCCTCTACGCCTCTGTACATGGGACGCACGACATAACCGCTAGGCTATCGGCGCGCCCAAATATGGCGATAATTTTTTCTTGCTTGGAGTTTCCATTTAGTTTAAACATTGTTTGTGGTCCTGCGTCACTCTTTCATGGAAACTAAGAAACATTTCCCTCCCTTTGCCAACTTTTTTGCTCCAGCCTGATTTTCAGCGTTACGTGCGTTACATCCAGAGAAAAATGAAATGTTGTCACTTTTTGCAAATCCTCAACAGTCTGTAAAGTGTGCAACTGAGTGCATTTCTCTTGATTATGATTTGAATCCCCAGTATATCAAGTTGTCATATCGGGTATTGATGGGGATTTAAGAAACACTGAAATCTTAAAGTGATGGGAATTCCGGCGTTACATGTGTTACAAAAAAATGTTACGTGGGTTACGCGTCCGAACTGGGTATGAAAAAATCCATTCCTGGGGCCTGTTATGAACAGTCAATGATTTGTTTTTTTGGTAATAATTATTTTCACAAAATCCAGTGGTTTAGGAGTCCTTTTTTTTAGGAGCCATTGACACCAAGGAAACTGCAAGAAGCCATTCTTGCTGAGACCAATTTTGGTTCTGAAACCATGTTGTTTTTGAGTAAGGAAGAATATTACCTGACACAGCTGACAGGACTTCCAAGTCTTCTATAAAGGAACAGAGTGGGAACAGCCCTAGCAGACCCAGATCCTCTATGCAGCAGAGAGGACTGATTCTCAGGATCAGTCAGTTTAGATTTTTTTTTAGTTTAGATGTTTAAGTTTCCAAAAAAATGTATCCCATGGACAGAATTCAGAATGTTATTTTTCTGACCCAGGGCCACTTTGGCTGGAATGGGCCTATATAGTTTCCCATGTTAGTCTGTTTTGCTGGACAATATGAAATTCTGTTTCATTTCATGTAGAAACTGTGCCTCAAAGCGTAGTTTGTCCACCATACAGCACTGACAAGTACAACAATAAAGTGACTTGTTTAGTGCATGTCTGGTCTATGTTTATGCAAAATTATATTATATTATTATTTATATATTGTATTTTACATTCTCAAAAACATTAGTTTTAAAATTTCAAATCTGGATGGATCAGTTGGAAAGTTTTTTTAAGTTGCTAAGATTAATGCTAATCATGATTATTTTAATCAATGTTGGGATTATATATTAATATTTTAGGAACACCAAAATGTTATTATCTGTTCCTTGGCCCATTATCAAAATTTCCTGAAAATTTCCTGAAAATCCGTTCATAACGTTTCAAGTTATCTTGCTAACAAACAAACAAACGGACAAACGATTTGAATTCTGTCGATTTTTTTAGAGGCAAAATATAAATGAAACTTTAAATGCCTCTCTTACAGAACATCTGCTTATCTATAGACACAACAGTTTCCTGGTCTTCTAAACGCCTCACATGCAGACTATGGTAGATGCCAGCTTGGCAGCTGTGCACAGGGGAGCCTCTAGTCTCCCCTCAGGTACTGTAGTGCAGCAAATCAGGCAGGTATGGTTTTCAAAAATCACTTTGAAAAGAGTGAAACTAGCCTTTGGATTTGCCCAAGTTGAAACCAAGTGATCTTATCAACATGGACTGTGTTTCATTAGCAGAGCATTTTAAATGTAAGTGTTGTAGTTTAACATGTTTACTTAATTGTGGGGAACCAAAATCATGATCGAGAATATACTGGATTAGTTGTGCAACCCTATGCTAGATAACACAAAGTTGTAACTACTCACAATTAACATTCACATGAATACATAAGCAGTCTTTCAAGGTGTATGTGAATTGTATTTATTTTGCTCAAGAGGGTTTCTGAAACCTTGTTTCTACAGTGACTGCATTCATGTTTTCAAGGCAACACCTGGAACTTTTAATAAGGTAATTAAAAGCACCAGTCGTGACAAAGGGCATGCAGTCGGTGCCGATTGTAGATTCACATTTATCTTGTTTGTCTGTCTGCTTTTTAAAGTCAAGTACAAAAGGCCATTAGGTTGGAACACAGGGTTTCTATCTGTTTAGATGCTTCATTATGATGTAAAACACTAGTTCATGATTTTAGAATAACAATGTGTCAATGCTCTCAGGTAAATTAGACCAAACTGTGTTGTTTTTTCTGTTGTGATTATCATATTAAAGATTAAATGGTGTATCCTGGTAATGTAACTGGAGTCTGCAGTGTTTATGGTCTCTCCAGATCTCAAGTAGCAGTTTTATCAGCAATGTGGGCCTGGGGTACCAAACAACCCCATGCTTCCATTCCAGAGCTGGATGTGTAGGATTTTGATACCAGCCCTGGTCCCCATTCTCCATCTGTTTGTCAGTGAAACCCTTTGAGCTTGCCAGTCTCTCAGGTCTCACATTACGCCTCAGCTGGCTCAGTCCATGTGGGCAGCACAGCTCTAATCCCTGCCGCCTAATCTGAGACAGCTTTGTGTGCAATCAAAGAAGCCACTGTACATGCATGAAGAGGTGGAACTGTGCATGGGGAAAAACATTTACAGGTTGCACGCTATGCACTGTGGTTCCTGACAGAACCCAAAGACAGAGAGACATGCATTTGAGACATGTTTAATCTTTTAGATTATTGAATTATGTTATGCTCAACTGTTCACATCACTCAGATAAACCCCACTGTTCACTGGCTGACTTCATGTATTCCCTCCTTAGCTCTGAACATTGCTGAATGGAGTGCTATTCAATAAACGTTTTTTTATATCACACCTACCCTTAAGGGAATAGATGAGCAGGGTTTCCCCCGCTATGAACTGTGACTCCTCTCTAAAAACGCGATCTCTAAAACATTCACCTCGGACCCAAAAACAAAGATAACCCAAGAACCCGACCAGAACTCCCTCCTAGACCTCAGCAGCTAGCTAGCTAAAGCCTTTGTAGCTCTGCCGGAGCACTAAAACTATCGAACCGGCGAAACGTTAGCCACCGTATTAGCGAACCAGCTACCGGATCCGACGGAACCCCACAAAAGGCATACGCCGCGCCGCACCGTGCTGCACCCCCGGCGTATCGACCGTAAGATGTCGCCATTGCGCATCAACCGTATCACCAGATGCGGTTAAAAGCTCTGTATACCGTCTTTGGTATCACTGTTTTGGTGCATAGAAAACCTATTTAAAATAAATACACAAGTGACGCTTAGCCTGGCAGGGGGGCAAGGAAAGCCTGGCGGCCCGCCAGGCCTACAAAGCACTGGGGGAAACCCTGGATGAGGTTTTTGAGTAATATGTTAATTTCCCTGTCTTTCTCAGAGTTAGATGAAATATTGATATTGATCTCATGACCCTGTGTTGAGTACAGAGTTGGAGTTAACCCTTTAAGTTCTAGTGCGTTGTCGTTTGGGCTAGCACACTTTGGAATACCGTAAATATGTCACGGTTTGCGCTATCTGAAAAAATCCATCAATTCCTGGGGGGGTACGAATAAAATTACCGTAATGACCCTATACTGGCTGTAAAGTGCAACGTTGTTACAGCCAATATAAGGTCATTATGGTAATTGCATTCGGATACGTTAATTTTATTTGTATACGGTAATTTCATTTGGATACGGTAATTACATTCCGATACGGTAATTACATTCGGATACGGTAATTTCATTCAGATACGGTAATTTCATTCGGATACGAATTAAATTACCATAATGACACTATATTGGCTGTAAAGCGCAACGTCATTTTAACCTTTATTACACTCTGATAATAGGCAGTAGGTTGTAAATAACTGTC